>WYDI02006417.1:0-47790 GCA_009867235.2 Psittacus erithacus | reverse complement strand
GTTCTTATCTCAACCTGTGGGAGTTGTATTCTTTCGATTCTCTTCCCCATCCCTTCAGGAGCTGAGGGAGGAAGGGGTGGGGGGGTGAGTGAGTGGGCTGCGTGGCAGAGCTTAAACCACAACACCCTTTACTCTAGAAACCACTGCACAGTTAAACGTGCAAAGCTAGGTCACCACATAAGGGTTCAAACATTTCCCAGCCTTTTAGATGAAATCAGACAGAACCTACAGGTGCCTTTATTGTCTGCAGGTTTTAAGTCAAAGTGTATATTTTGTCCTTAAACCCTCCACAACCACCACAAGCAAAATAAAGTCCAGGCCACCATGAAAACTTTCAGATCAATGGAAAACTACCAGCATGCACAAGGCTAGAGACCTGATTACATGTCAAGCAGAGATACTTGGAATTCACTTTGCTGCATTCTTGCCCCTTCAGATAGCACGTTATTATGTGTATTTTATAATTATGAAGAGCTGTCTGGATGAGCACTGGCGCTGGTAAAGAAATGAGATTATGTCCCTGTTGAGCTCCTGATATTCAGGAAACAATAAGTGCTGCATTTGCTTTATTTGTTCCCTTTTGTTTCCTGCTGTAACTTCCACTATTAAGACCTCACCACAACACGGCAGAAAAGACAGCCAAAACGCAACCCCACTGTCATTAAATAGTGGAAAACACTGCAAAATCCATACAATAACATGGGGCACATGTTACGCAGTTTTAGCTGTGCTGCTCATGTCCACCACGTGTGTGGTATTTTCTATTTACCTTTGGTTTATTAAACTTCAGTCCTGGATCATTACTGCATGCCCCTGAAACAGGCCCCGTACGTATTGCTGTCTACATGAACTTGCTGGAGTAAACTTCCTTTGTGAAAACATGGGACTTAAGTGCTGTATCTTACAGCACCAGAGCCAGCTTGGCTAAGCAGCGCACAAAGAAAAGCCCCAGGAGAAAGCCCTGGAAATGCTCATTCCTGAAGGATGTGAAGCTAAACAGGATGCTAGCTGGAAAGCAGGATTGTGGGCTGCTCTGCTGGGATAGGGAGTCTTGCATGACATGGTTTAGTGCAAGGTGTCCCTGCCCATGGCAGAGGGGTTGGAACTGCATGGTCTTAAGGTGTTTTCCAACCCTAACTATTCTATGATTCTATGATACCTGGTTCGAGACCTTCTAAGCCTGTATGGAACATTGCAGGGACGTTCTTGACAAGCAAATCCAAACCTCTACCCTGCATTAATTGTTTAGGGGGTTGTAGTGACTCCTGAGTCACCCTGTAAGTCTTCTTAGGTTCAGTCTTCAAAAGTCTTTTTTTGTCATGTTTTCTCAATTAAAAAAATGAATTAAAACTGGCACAAGTCTCCTCCCGAGCAGCCGGACTGCTCTGAAAGTCTGTGCTCTGCTTTCCCTTCATCTACTATTCTAATTCTATCCAATAATGAGTCTGGAACACCATGAAAACCCTGAAAGAAAGTTTACATCAACAAGAATTCATCCCAGCTGATAGCCTGAAGACCAATGTTTTAAAATGCTGCATTCTGCTTTTAGCTTTGTGTTTATGAAAGCACGAAAGAAAAGCTGATAGTAGCCAGCTAGTGCAAGGATCTACCTGAAAATGGTGATTTTCTTGATGACTGTTATCATGCCCCCTTAGCAATGACACTGGAAACCATCAAATTAGTCAGATTTTGTCTTTTTCCATTGTTAAGCCTACAAGCTTTTTCATTTCCAACAGAAATGAAACTCGTGTATATAATTACAGCAGACAAGGATAAAGAGCATTGATTTCCAAGATGTATATGCATACCATTGTTTAAAGGAGGATAATATATAATTTGAAATTTGGGATTAAAAAGACAACATGGGTTTTAAAAGGATCTTACTGCATTAAATGTTTCCTCTCCATTTCCTGTAGCTTAAGCAATTCCAATGAAGGAAGTTAAATATTCACACTCCAGTCGATGAGGCACAAATGTATTTTTCACAAAGCAATTCTTTCTAATAGATTTGATGGTGACATTTTCCTTTATGTCAGGGTTTGATTTTTTTCCAACCTTTATGATATATTGTGAAGGAAATAGAAGTTGGTGGAGATTAGCAGAGATTTTATGGAGTACAAAACTGTTTGCAATTTTCCTTAGGTTTTCATTAAGCGTGGCTTCTTGTTAAATGAAATCCTTCTCTGCTTATATTAGAGAAACCTTCCCAGAGAGGACAATATAGCTGCGATTTCCAAGAGGGCATTTCTGCAGTGACAGTCCATTAGCATCTGCTGCAGCAATTTTAATTGCAGAAAGGAAAGATGAGGCCTTTTGAGAGATGCTCCCTGTTCACTTTAATACAGCGGCTGTAGAACTAAGCATTTTTCAGGGCTTTGACAAAATGGAGCTTGCCTCAAGCATCTCTCTGGATGTGAGCTCACAGTCTGATGAAATACCTGTTCTGCTACAGGTATTGTGAGTTCAGCTGGAAAAGGAGCAGTAAACATGCAGGATATATACCTGCCCAGCTGTGAATAACTGGCTATTTCTATCATCCTCCAGGAGGCAGCAGCAGCATTTAAAAAGTGTAATTCATTAATAAATAAAATAACTAGAAGGAATCAGGGATCAAAAGCCTGAAGACTTAAATCTTAGTTAGAATCACCTATCCGTGCAGAGCCTCCTGTACTTTAAACTGGTGTTACTAACCAGCTCCTTTTGTTCCCTTTCCATCTGCAGAATGATGGAGCTCGCTGTGTCTGCATGGCTGACAGTTTGCCTTCACTGTCACTCTCTGCAAGTGTGAACATTGTCACAGCAGTAACATAGGCTCCAGCCACATTTTGGTTGTTTCACTGCTGGATCAAGCTCTGTAGATCCTGTGGCTGCCACTTTAGCAGGAGGCTCCAGCAGCCTGGATTGGCCATCACTGTTTGCCAAGAAGATGACAGAGCATGTCCCTGAAGAGGAATACATCACCAGGAGAGTTAACTGAACTGTCTTTTCACCTTTCAGAGAGGTGTCTTTATCAGAGGTTCCTATTTTTAGCTGATGGAGCCAGGTGAGGCTGAATGATAAATGATCAGATGCTATAGCTAGTGATTATTCAGAGCAGTGATTTATGTACACAGTCCTGCTTCCAGACTTTCCATTATGTCATGGAATGAGGAAAGACCTCTGGCTAAACAGCCAGCAGAGGTCTGGCAAAAGAGATTTGGAATAATACCAGCATGGGTTCGACCCAGGAGCTGAACATCTTCCATCTTGGGGATGTCATCTTTAACCAACTGCCTGACTCTGTTCAAGTCTTTGGATCAGTGAGGACCAGTGCAGAGCTTCTCCCTCTGTTCCTGTCTCCCACAGTCATAATGATTTTGCTAAGTGTTCTCTCTGTAATATCCCTCCTCTTTAAGAATTTAGACAGCAGAACAGAAAGCGATACCAGTACCTAGGTAGCTTCCAACTGCTCCCTAAGTTTCTGCAGATCTAATGGTTATGCGCAAAGAAAAGAGACGTCCATTTGCTTTCTTTAAATCATCATACTTCTTCAGCTTGTAGGCTTCCAGAGTTTAAAATGGGGAAAATTGTCTTCAGAGACAACTTTTTTAAGCCGAAAAGACTGCAGAGACAATTTGCGTGCCAAACACACATAAAGCCCGTCCAGAGCACAACTGAATTAAGACACACTCTCATTTTCTAAGTTGCTTTGATAAATGCTGTAGAATTGAAGACATCTGACCATCTGCTAGCTAAAGACAATTAATGTATTCTAGATGCTTGCTCATGCCCTTTCTCTTCCAGCACTAGATGCTAGATAGAGCTAAGGAAGTCAGACTAGCAGCTAGACAGGCACTGAGAGTTAACTGAGCTGAGAATGGAACTAAAATCTGTTTAAATTCTGCTTTAACTCAAACCAGAAATCTGATGGACTTATTTATATTCCAGCACTTGTACCCCAAGTCAGACTGGCAGCGGTATGTTTATTTCAGCTATTCTGAGAAGCTGAAGTCCTAAACCACAAAGGCAACTGTGCTTTACAATCCATCAGTTGGGTGTTTACAATCAATAAAGCACGGTACAGAAACCAAACACAGCCTTGTCCACAGGAAGATTCAGCGAGGTCATGCACCAGAGTGAGTAACAGGAATAAATGAACATACAGAGCAGACTTTAAATGAACTGCCTTCTGACAAGCTCTTCTCCACATGTCCAGAGAGAAAAAGATTTCAGAAGACTTAAGGGGTTAAAGGGACAGGATGGAAAATAAAGATATTGATATTGGAATGCACAGCACTTACTATATTTTTTCTTAACAGTCTGATACTGCAAGCCCAAAGCAGACACTGAACTGATTTATATTTTATTAGATTCTGGTTTCCTGCATTTAAAAAGAAGAGATGTTTGGATTCAATTATTTCTTTAAAGTATGCACACACCCACTCAATATATTCCACATTTGCATTCCCAGAAAGAGAATTATTTATCCACTTTTTGGAAAAGATTCTGCTTAAAATGGATCAGCAATAGAAAGATGAGAAGAAAAAGCACAGATGTTGACATTCAGAAATGGATCAGGAGCACTCCTGCATGCCCAACCCATGCCATAGGAGTACATGCAATTACACTTTGGGGACCTCTTTTCTGAGTTGCCCAGCAGTGAGGGGACGGGACTCAGTCATCTGCTCTTCCATTTTTGCTCCCCTCCACCATCAAACATCTACATGGAAACCTGGGAAGACCATGGTTGTGCTGTACCCTTATTACTGTCTTTGCAGTGAGCCATCGTGAAGAGTAGGAAACATCATCTCTGTTATCTAGGTTTCAGGGCCCATAATTTGATCTCTCAATAGAAACTTGAGATTTCCATTCTTTAAAACGTTATTCAGGGATCTCAACCTTTTCTTGTATTCATGAGAGCCGCAGCTTACATTTATGCTACATAGTTTGAAACAATCAATTCCACTCTTCCATAGAGATTTCTCACCTACAGAAGAGAAAATTCTGGGCAAGTCATAAGGACCAAGTGTTTTCTTTGATGCAAGAGGGAACTTTCACACCTTTTTATTGCTGAAAAATGCAGATCCTCTCAATTAGGCCATAGAACTACAGAAGGCTGATTCCAAGTGCTTTATGTCCACTTGGACTATTTTGTGATAATGTGACTAAACCAGAGTAGGGACACCAGCTTCTGACCAATATGCATTATTTCTATAACAAGCATTTCTGTTGCTTATTTAAGTGGAGTAAGAAATATTCATGCATATATGTGCACAGCAGTTCGTAAGACTTCATGCATGAAGAAATTGCTGTCAGAAGTGCTGCAGCACAAGGAGCCTGTTTATTTAAGTATTGGAAAAAGCTACGTCTGAAATAGAATAGAATAAAAAAAGCAAGGGAGGGGAGGAAGGTCAATAGCCAAGAAACCCAGTAGGAATGTTAAAGCTGAATTTAATATATCTGGTGAATTAGTAGTGCTTCCAAACTGTGTGAAATCCAATTAGCCTTTGGAAGAAAGGTTAGTTTGTTATCCCCATTCCCTATACATATGGAGGGGACTATGAAACAGATACTCAGGCTGTTGATTCTTTTTTCTTAGAAGAAAGGCTGTTCTTGCATTCATGAGGGTATTAGGCTTAGGAAAAACATGCTGTGCAGTTTGGAAACATAAGAAGCACAGCCATCAGTACCAGTATATAAAACATTACCCTTTCTCCAGTCAGAAAACTGTTAAACCAGAAATTCTGGGTGACAGATTAAGACTATGAAAGTGTTCCAGCACAAATTGCCCTAAAACAGGTAGCATTGAAGAATTAGAGAACTGTCAAACCATTCTTCCTAATCATCCCCCCTCATCACTCTTGAGAGGAAACGGTAGTTCTGAACTACAAAAGAGCATCAGGAACTCTGGAAGTAGTGTCACCATACAGCCAAGGTCAAGCGATACTGCTGGAAACAGGAGGCTTGAAAGCAGGAGCACAGGGAGCCTATCAACCTACTCAAGGTCACGCTGAAGAGCCAATGGGCTGGAATTTCCAGTTAATGGGATTTCCAGCAACAAGCTCCTAAAACCTATTGTTGTTGCTGATCCTGTTGTGCGTATCTTCGTGAAAGAGAAAGGCTCTTGTTCAGCTTTGTGTGTTTTTCTTCAACTGTACAATGGTACTGATGGTGATGGAGAGGCACTGGTAAATAGAGCTTCATGCTGGTTAAAACATGAACAAACAAAATACCCCACACCAGGACTGGATGGTTTGGTGTGTACTTGCAAACAACCTCCTCCATCTTCAGGATACCCAGAAAGAGTATTACCATTAGCTGACCAGCGGAAGGGTGAAAAGTTACACCAAGCATTTACTGCTTGTAAGCAAGCTCTGAGGGCTGAAGGAGACCAACAGCCGTATCCTGACTTCATTTCAATACCAACTTCCCCTCAAGGAGTTCTCCCTTCTGTACCCCACACCGCAGCATCTACCTGGTGTGTGAGAAGGTCAGAACCAGCATCCTCACAGCCACCCCTCTGCCTGCTGGCTTTTGTTTGGGGAAGATGGTGGGGAAGGGAGAAGGTAAATGTAGCTGTGAGAACTGTTCCCATTCCCACAGGCAGTGTGTGATGTCTGCTTAAAAGATAAAGACAACATCTCTGCTTTCCTTACCTGCTAGAAGAGTGCCCTGGGAGAGTCGTTCCCTCCTCAATGTCTTATAAGTGTTCCTGGCTCCTGCTCTTTCTTTTCTCTTATCAGTCAGCATTATGCAAAAAATACTCTCTCCAGTTAATTATTTCATGGTTAGATGAATCAAGAATTTAATTCTCAGCCCACTCATTTCAAAGGACAGTACACTGACCACCTACCAAAGGGAAATCCCTTGGTACTTCGACCCACCTGGGTACAGTTACAGATTTCAGCCTGGTGCAGCAGTGGTCAAAGATGAACCCTCACTGAGGGGCAAAACTGATTTATTCATGCATTTCCATTTGCCAGGGATAAGTCCACTGTCTTCCAACCCACCCATTCTGCCTGACTACTGGCCAGCATGCAACCATGGAAGCAGAGGGCAGCAACATGCTTTTGGGAAGAATTAAGTTCTGGCAAAATGACAGTTGTATGAAATAGCAGGATTTGCTCCTACAGCCTCTTTGTGATGTGGTGCACAGAGACATAAGAGAGGAAATACTGTCTTTGACAATCACTCAGAGTGACAAAGGAAATTATATTAAGTATGAACAGATTTGTTTTCCATTTAACAAGTGGATGTGTTTTACTCACTGAGGCAGCCTCTCTTTAAGAGATGTAGTTATTCAACATTGTCCTTGGTGCTGCTGACATCAGTAACTCCCTTCCAAAATAATAAATCCTAGGGAGAAGTCAGAGTCAGACCTGCCATTATTATTAGTGCATTAAGAATGCTCAAGGGCACTTCACTTGAAGTCAGGCATCACCACTGACTCTGAAGGCAGCATATTTCAGGCTGGCTGTGTCTCCCCTGCACTGCAGCACACTAACACACTTCACAACAGATAGCCTTGTCTTCCTTGGTGTCTGTAGAAGGCAGCATATGTTAATGAGGATTACAGCAATGTATTATCACAGTTTTTCCCGGGGAGGATGCACTCAGTTGTAATTAAAACCTTTTTCTGACCAGACGAGACTATTCTATCAATGCAGCTTATGCACATATTTGTGTCTCAGCCTGCATTTGTTTTATGCAGGGTACAGGTCTCCAATTACACAGCCTTTCAAACTTCTCTGCTATTTATGTCATATCTAAAGATACTTCTAATAATTAATCCTTCAATGTGCCAACAAGCTCATATTTTGTACAGGTCCCCTCGGTTTTGTTCAACATCTGCAAAATCCATAGCACTTTCTCATCAAAGGGGATGTCAAAAAGATAACATTTATACTTCATGCTATCAACTGTAATGGAAAATAGACACCAGTATGAAGTATTCAGCCTCCAAAGTCATCCTTCCTAATACATACCTCCAAACCTGATGATGAACAAACCGTCCTGTCCTCCAGTGTAACTTCATTTGCAGCCTATGGCTCCAAGTCAGCCTAATTCTTGAAGAAGATGAGAAAATGCAACTGGTTCTGCTCCTAATTAACACTGGCCTTGCATGTCACCCCACTCATAGCATCAAAGCTGTGGCTCAATCGCTAAACTACTCTCTAAAGGCATTTTGACTAGTTAAATTTTGCAAGGCTCTTTATTATACTGTTAATTGTGGAGATTAATGGGAATTAAAAACGGTGTCCTTTAAAAATTAAACTGTAACATATGCTACATCCAATCGAAAGAAACTTTCCACTCATCATCAAGCTGTTCTTTCAGGGAGTTAACATTTCTGCCTTAATTATAAGTCTTTGTGTTTGGGGAGATATCCTGAATTTACAGCCAATGTAAATGCCCTCCTTATCGGAACCATTTTGTTTTCACCCTAATTTCTGTTAATCTTTGAATAAAGCTATTCACTTTTTTCTCATTACCAGGTCTTTTGAATGCAGCTGACAGCTAACGAGGTAATGGAAAATTCAGCATTATGTCTTGAGCTAAACCATACTAGGGTAGAATTACCAGTGTTAAGCAGGCTGGGAGATAAAAACACTTTGTCCAGAGCAGGCAGCGAGGCTGCTGAAACGAATGTCCCAACGCCTCGCACATGAAAATGCCTTTTTCCCACCCCCATTTTTGCTTTCTTTTTCTTTTCATTTGAAATCCATCCCATCCCTCCCATGTCCACAGGATTAATGATAAGTTCGAGCTCAGTATGCAGTAATGTTAATGGAATAACTGATGCAGGAGTACTGAAATAGAGTATGTGTAAAATGGCAGGCTGCATAATTGTCTGGAGTGAGTTCAAGCATTTCTGCAGTGAAAAACCGTCCTGTTTTATAATCCCATCACGTCTCCTTGCTGCTGCATAGCAAGCAAATTTCATTTGGAGATGATCCCAAGATGCAGTTGATTTACTGAGGGGATTCCAAAAGGCAGAAGGTTAAAGCCTTTTTGTCCCAACTAAATAGCACCTTGGAGAGGTATTAAAGGGTCTGCACTAGTTTTGGAGGTATCATTCAGATTACATCATTGTAATAAATGGCTAGCACAGCAGGGTGAAGCTCTGCCATTGAGCAGTGGCAAAAGAGGACCTGATTAACAAATCCAAATCCTTTTTAATATTTCACCTTTCTTTTTGAAATATGAAGAATTGTGTGATGGACAAAGGGGGAATGAAAAGGAGTTTTAAAAATTATGACACAGTTCATTTCTGCTTCTGTGAAACATGCAAGAACCATTATACTTGGATGGCTTTTCTCATAAAATGAGTTGTAGACTAGTGAAGCAATTAGAAGCTAATTGCTGTGAGATTCCCCCAAGAGGTATATGATAAGAGAAACGGAAGACAGCCCATGACATACAAGCAGAACTGTATGTTTCTTTTCCAATGTCTACAAAATGGCAAATTCCACTTGTACAGGTGCAGAGGTGACTATCCAAGCACACAGATAAGCCAGCAGCAGAGGGTTATACACATTTACATTCTCTTTCTGCACTGTCTCTGGGATACTTGGATATTGCTTTTCTTACCTGAATCACAGAAATAGCCCTGGATTTTTCCCTCCCCTCTCCATTGCTGAATGAATTTGTCAGTTCTTCAGCCATCCTTCACTCTCCATGTGTTCCCCAGCCCTCACCACTCTAGACTATGTCATTTCCATGATACATGGATTCTTTCTGCTGGTGTGAAGATCACGAGCCTGGCATCTGCCCATGCAGGGCTTGTCTCTGTGCCACTAACAGAACAGGACTGAGCTATTCATTCCTAAAGGCATGCTGATGTGAGGCACTAATAAGCACACGTAGCAACTTGCAGTGGTCATCACCTTTCCAGGGGTAAATATTATAGATTCTTTCCTCCCTCAACCATTCCTGTGATCCTCACCTCTGCAGAAAAGAAATCATTTCTTGTTCCTTGTAGATTTTGAGTCAGCTTCTGCTCTCACTTACACATGCAACAACCCTGAGTCAAAGCACCAATTCTGAATCCTCACTGTGACTGTGGAGATCAATAAACTTTGCAACTACAGTTAAATCAGAAGGATGTTAAAGAACCCTTTGTTAGGTTCAGCAAAGCCGATGCCTTAAAAGATGTGTTAAAAGATTCCGGTTAAAAGATGTGGCTGCTTTGTTCGATTTGTTGTGGCTTGGTTTGGATTTTTAAACTTTGTTGTGGATGCCAAGAAAGAACCAAGGTGGCTGTTCCTGGTGGGAATGCTGCTCAAACACAAACTCCTGTGCAGACACTGCAGCAAGACTCAACATACAGTTATGAAAAGAAAAGTAAACAGAAGGGCCAAACCTGTCTTGGCATACAAGCCTCTTGGTATAAACCTACTGAAGTCCGAAGATGACACTAAGCATCAATGTGCCTTCACTCCCTGATTAGACTAACAGCACTTGTAAAACTCTGTGTTTTTATTTTTTTCCCTCCAATGTTTTATAGCTTCCCATTGCTCCCTTCCCCTTTCATCTCAGATCAGTTTTGACAGGTAATCCAGCACTATCAGCCTCTCCTGTGGAGATCTTCTCTATACCCACAGTGGAATGCTTTCAATTTGCTCTGGCACTCTAATAAACATCTAGTGCAGACAGTGCGGGCTGAGGATTTTAGGAAATACTGAATGTCTGCAATTCCAGCGGGGTTCCATAAGAACTACAGAAGCACAGCATTGCTGAAGCATGGGATAGCAGGAGCATGTGGGAAGAGGTAACTGTAACAAGACCGGTGCTATATTTTCATTAGTGTCTCTGAAGAAATACTGTTCAGTCCAGAATATGTATTTCCATAGGGAATGTGGTGCTGGAGTTCACTAAAATGTCATGGTACTAAACCAAGTGCCCTTTTTCTTTCCCTTGTTTTTAACTCTGGACCAAGAGGCAGTAAAGCATCTGTGACCAAATAAGGCAACACCTGAACATCCTTTAAAAGAAATTAAGAAATCATATCCTGACAATTAGCATGCTGGTGCAGGGAATTCTCAGAACATCAGATTAACCATGCTACATGCGCACCAGAATGATTTAACAAGCGTTTTGCTTTTGCTGTGCTGTCTTGAACTCAGGCACACCAAAGTAATGTTAAAAACCGGATACTCTTTCCTTTATAGTCCAGGCTGAGTATTTTGGTTCTTTCCTCAAGAGAACACATAATCCACAACATTGCACTGCCTTGGTTCCAAGGCAGTTTTCTTGGAAAAAAGGAAAAACTAGGGCTGCCTAGAGGAGAAGCAGTTTTAGATAATGAGTAGTGTATTTTGCTCTGTGACTGCTTTTCACATCTTTGTAATACCTAGGGAAGTATTAAATGCTGTTACACAAGCTGAAATGTATGTAAGAAGTTTCATTGAGAAGCATGATGTCCATTTTCCCTAGTTACCTGGTCTGGGTCTGTAGATCCAGCCACTCTCTGGTGTGTTGTATTAAGTCACAGTTTTTATACAGTTGAATTCTGACTGTGACATTGACTCATGAGATAATGTGGATTTTTATGTTATTCTGGCTCCTAGATGTGAGATTTAGGCTATTGTTTGTTGGTTTTTCCTTCTCCTGAGGATGTAAGTGGAAATCTGGGAAGTCCTGTCTTACAGCCTGAGCCTTTGCATAATCCTCTTTGAGGTGCCCAGCTCACCTATACTGAATTGAAAATTAAAGCATCAATATTGTAAGCCCTTCCACTGTGCTCTGGTGGTACACGCTGTTTGCACCTTAAGCAGACATATCTGACGAGACCCTAGGGGTGCTTATTCAGCCCTTCGCATCTCCTCTAATACTGATGAGGGATACCTCATCCACTGTAACATCAGAATTTGTTCTTTGAACTTACCCTGGTTCATACTATACCCAATGAGACACATAAGCAGGTTTCAGCCCTAGACTTGCTACCAGTGCTTGCTAGCTGCTCTAAATTCTGCACCGCACACAGTTATTAAACAATGTGACTTATGTACTCCTAAATGACTTAAGACAATGAGAAACAAAAAGCAGTAGTACTACATACTGTGATGCCTGGGGAATAGTAGTAAGCCATGTGAAAGCTAATGCCATTCAATATGGCACATGCTGATGATAACCTGACCCTTTTTTTAGCAGGTAGCATCATACACAAGAAACACAGCACAAGAAAAGGCATCCTATTTAAATCACACATGTATTTGGTTTATTGTCATTTCCCACTCATGGTTATAGCCACTAATAAGATGACTGTTGCTCTCTTGTTTGTGCATACAGACCAGCCTGCCATTCGGGGGTTAATGAATGATAGCAAGTAGAAGCATGAAAATAAAATTAGCAATGCCCAGAGCAACCCACTTTATCAACCTCACCAGTTTATAGGATTAGCAGTGGATTCTGTGCAAATCTTCGCTATGGGTATTAGGAGCAAGATTTATGCCAATTAGCAGTAACAGTGCAGATTATTTGGGAAAAGCACTGACACCAGTTAAAAGTTCCTTCTACTTTTAAACCATGTTGTAGGACATCCATTTCAAGCATTCACGTCCACTTACATGACTATTTTTACTCCTCTCCCAACTGCTATTTAATTTCTTATGTGCATTCACAGCATTGTTTCCTGAGGCAATGAAGACGACTAAATTACTCCTTTTCTAAGCATAGTCTTGCAGTAGCTACTCTCAACCTTTTTGGATTCAGGTCAGGTTGCTCTCAGAAGAATCCAATATGTATTAGATTCTTCACTCATCTGTAGAAGATGTGATTCTGATCACACAAAGCAATAGGAAAAACTTCCTATTGAATTCAACATGCATTGGATCAGACCATAATCCCCACAGCAATCAAGAGACCTGAAGAGAAGAATTACAGTAATCTATTGGTAGATGCCACTGACCAGTGGAAGACTTCAGCCTGCCTCCCTTAGAGGAACACTGCTGATACATATAGCTCCAAGCTTCTGCAACATGCAGTTCTCCTGTGAGCTTTGGGACAGCAATGCCCATATAGAAGTTTCATTGATAATCTGATTAAAGATGACAACTTTATGGAAGGTAGACTTTTCCCATAGACTCTCATGCCTACACGACAGGGACAAGGCTGAAGCCAGTGCCACGGTATACTAAAACACCCCTTAGAAAATGAAGTCTGACTCATTCTGGGGGAGGCAGGACCATTTTCTCTGCAACCAAGTTTTTACAAATTAATGAACTTCCAAGACAGCATCTCTGCACATAGGGGATGTGTGAGCCAGTACCACTGCAGCACCTGCAGCAGCAAAGGGTGGTGAGCTTGGTCCAGTTCCACACATGCATGTGTTACACTAATAGACACCCTTTGCTTTTTCTTAGAACAGCTGATAATCTCTTAGGCAGTTTATCCTGAAGAAAAGCTGGTTAATATAACTAGGTATTTACAACTGTGACAATTACATTGATGCAATTTGTGTGCGGACATAATTATGTTCCTAATGAAGATTAACTTAAATTAAATGCTTTTAATTACAATTTATACAGCCTTTGGCTATTGTGCAGACAGTATTCTGACATTCATGCCTCACCAGAAATGAGGTTTATACTTTGCTGTGTCAAAGCTGACTGTAATTATTTGCTGGATATTTCATATTAGATGCTGCTGACATTGCACAAGGTTTCAGTGCTGTAAACATAGTGTGGAAGGATTAGAAATGGAACCTTTCCCAGTCATTTTCAAGAGCCATTTGCTCAAATTCCTCTGATAACACCCCATCTGCCTTCATGACTGCAAGTACTTCTACCTGTCTGCCCCAGCTTTCTCCAAAAGCAGAGAGAATATTGCTTTTTATTTCATGTGGAGGTCTGTGTATCTGTACAATTTGCCAAAGCTTCTTCTCAGTGTTAAATCCGGAGTACATCAACTATAGGAACCCAGCTTACACATTCAATCGAAATTTGAAACATTAATTCCAAAGGATCCTTAGAGGCAGCATCTTCATTATTCAGCAAAATGTTGGCATGTAAACTCCACCTACCAGCATTCAAAAAGAATGAGTGATCAAAGCCAGATTACAAATTCTTTAGTGATTAATCTGTCTGGAAAACCTTCCCTGATGCTTTGCAGGAATATGATAGTAATATGATTAATAGTTACAATAGGATTATGGCCAAAACCATAAATACTTACGAAGAAACATGACCTTGGAGAAACAAGAGCCACTGAGTTTCATTCCCAAAAAGATCTTATTTGGTGGAGATGTATTCAGAGCTGTGCCCTCTGAATCACTATGGCCACTGTGCTGGAGACCTCTGCAAGCCTTAACATCATGCTGAAAAGTTGGTAATAAGAAACCTAGCACTGGAGTTGCATTGCACTTCCAGAACTGCAGTGTTTTGCAGGAGCCTAAGTTACTGCCTCCATTATGCCCTGTGTAACTCTAATGCCTTTAGTAAAACTGAAGATGACATAAGTCAGAGTAGAACTGGGCGCAAGGCTTCTCATTTTGGGGTCTACCTTGTTCTTTCTTAAGAGTTCTCTAAATGTGTCAGAACGGGAATGAGTTACAGGAAATATTTTGTATCTCCTCCCTTCCTTCTGCAAGAGACTGTCATAGAAAAGAGTATCCCTGTGTGCATGCATGCAACATGCTTCACTTCCAGGCTGGGCATGGCTGTGGCTTGAAGCTTGCATCAGCACTTTGTCCTTCCCCAGAAGGCTGTGACAGCTCCCTGCCTGCCCTCCTTTGAAGGGGAGATCAGAAGGTGCTAAATTCCCCTTTAAAGCATAGTCTCAGCTTAGAGGAGTGTTTTGTGCAGTAAGACATAGCATGGAAACTCTCCAGCATCTCCACTGGCCTAAAATGTAGTGAGGCTTCTCCATAAGCCAAAGTTATATCCTGCCAGATTTGTTTCATAGACTAGTCATAGAATTGTTTAGGTTGGATCATCTTTAAGATCATTGAGTCCAACCATTAACCCAGCACTGCCAAGACCACCACTCAGTTAAGAGTCATGCTTATCCCACTTAGTATTCATTCCAATACATATTTCATCATGTTAATGCATATTTTGTTATACTTTTTGTACCGACTCCTCTAGTATTTTGCTTTTGCAATGGTGCCTAATAACCCATGACTGCGTATAGCCCTGCATGCATGTTTCTGACTTGTGCGATTCCCTCCAGTCCCTAGGAGGAACTGATCTTTCCAGACTCCTATTTTTGCTCTAAACTTCCAATTTAGTTCTCTCTTCTTGGGTTTCTCAGCCCATGTGTTATAACAAAAGTGACTCCATACCCCGTCTTCCCTGCTCCACTCAAGCCATTCCTACAAACTTAACACCATTCAGTTTTCCTAGCTAGAATATCTATGGCCACTCTACCCATACAAACCAGAGGACTTTCACCTACAGTCCTCTTGGTTGGAATAAGTTTTATTGATAGAAATGAAGATTATTTGGTAAAATATTAAGAAAAATGCATATTTGCACTAAAGGTAAGCCAAAGCATCAATCTTTTTCTGAGCTGCTGTTTCTGACATAAGAGACTGGCTCACGGGCTACCTACTGCTTGCAGTGCACCGTGCTCTGAAAAATGAGGCAATGGAAACCAGGAACATTTGTCAAGTACATTACTTCCAACATGTTACCTGACCCGTCAAAGAAGTCTCCTAGCCCTTAAGAGCTCTGCAAGAAGAATATATAGCATAGTCTGATGATTCAGCTGTCTCATTCCACAGGCCAAGCTAATCCTATAAAGAGCTATCTGAAAATACGTAACAGTGTAGGTCTGCAGAGCTGTACACGCTCATGTATGCTTGTACACTTACATACCTGTACACGCTCATGTATGCTTGTACACTTACATACCTGTACACAAAGGTAATTTCACATCTTGAAAGAACATACAATATCATATTTTACAGTGTCACACAGGAAAATGATGAAATGGCTTCACCATCAGATCTTCAAGGACAAGATGTTAAAGCAGCTCTTGAAGTTGCTACACTCTCAAATTAGTTCCTATAAGGAAGTGCTTCACTGTCTACAGAAGTCACTAGTGGATTTAATGACTCATGTTAGGATTTAAAGTATTTAAAAAAAAGCTCCATGAGTGTATCAGAATAATTAAAACCAGCATATTTGCAGAGTTACGGGGGGTTTAATCAAATTCCATTTATCTTTTTGCACTCGAATTTAACACACAAATTTTAGCCTGTTTCCCTAAGAGAACTCTAATATACAAATTTCATGTGTATTTATATTTAGCAGTACAAAATGCATTGCCTTCCCAACACACTTCAGGGCAGATTTACACAAACTCATTAAAAACCCACACACATCTGCACACAAACAAACACACACACACATAACTATCTATCTATCTATCTATCTATCTATCTATCTATCTATCTATCTATCTATCTATCTATATCTGCTTCTGTGTAAGGGGAAAAGCTACCGTCTTTGTGGTCACTCAACCATGCCCAGGAAACCCAAGAGAGAACAGCACTACTGACATTAATTCAGTGCTGAGTGACTCAGGCAGGGCTGGGCCACTGGAGAAGGCAGCTTCCAAATGTGAGTGCCCCAACATCAAGTCATCGCTGAGGTATCAGATTTGGGAAGCAGTCAGGGCACCTGGCTGATCCTAGCTGGTGCCTCAGCACTCCAGGTAAAAGGAGCCCTCTTAGGAACTCATGCCCCAAAGTATCTGCAGTTTTGCAAATCCAAGTCAATACCCCAAATTTACACTCCAAATGTAGCAGGGAATGAAAAAAAACCCAAGCCAGGAGGAGGGAGAATAAAGAAAAAGAAAAGGTGTAATAACGATCGATGGCCTTGCACTTTTCTTTTTCCCTCTTTATGTTCCCTAAGCAGAACACAAGATAACAAAGACCAAATTCATAGGTTCCAAAGAGATGGATTAGTGTACTGAGACCCAGCTCACCAGAAGCAGATGGCCACAGAAGTCCCTTGGGACTGCAGATCACAGGCACTGAACCTCCTGGGCAAAGCAAGGAAGAAAGTGCATGCCAAGAACAGGTTGAAATCCCTTCCATGACCCTCCTGCAGGCCAGAATCCTGTCTGGATGGGCTTCAGCCAGCTTAGTCTTTGGCAGGTGAGCAGGCAGTGCCCTCAGAGAGCACTAGCCTGGGGCAGGTGGAGTGCAGACATCCAACCATTCCTGCTGCCAGCAGACTTGACCAGGAGGGTCAGGATATTCCCTGTGCATCTAGGTGCTTCCAGTAACAGGAAAGACTATTTATCTAATCAGCAAAAGAGTTAGAAATGCATTCTCTATAATAAATAGTAAGCTTCAATGTTTGCAAAGGATGCTGAAAAAGCACTACTCACTCCATTTGAGCTAATTCCCTTCTCCTTTCTCCTGCTCTTTCAAGTTGTTGTGTTCCCTGTGATGGACTAATGATGTAGGAAAGAGGTTCTCCTACCTAGCTATGCTTGGGGCAACTAATGACCCCAACCCTTAGGTCACCAGCCTGTTTGCTGCCTCTTCTTTCATCTTGTATTACTTTCCATGCGCATGGCTCCCACAAGGAATTCTTTGTTCATTTTGGGGCTCTGAAAAAAATCAAGTCATTTCAGCTGTTCACACCTACAGACCCGTTTCCACCTTGCAGGTCTCCAGGGATAAGTGAAGATTAATTACACTCTCCCCAAAGTCCTTCTTTTGATAAATGGAGTTTGCCCACATCCTTTGTCCAGGAAGGGCAATTTTGCACAGGTATGGAGCGCACACAGTGTAGCAGTTAAGCACAATGCTGTTGGGAGTTCAGCTTAATTGACATGGAAAAATAGAAATAAACCTTTGAAGTACTGTGGGGAACAAGGCTGAATCAGTGGGGGAGATGAGGAAGGTGTGGGAAAGGATCACTCAGCCAGGGAGGGGGGAAAAGGGAAATGCTGAAGTCATCTTGTAGCTGTCATACCTGCTGAGCGACCTCAACAAGCCAAGCAGGCTGAGGCTGGAAGGCAAAGACAGATCAATGAGCAGAGGGCACTTTGGCCACTCTGAGGATCAGTGTGACCATTTGCTATCCCTAAAATGAGGACAGTAACACATGCTTTGTTTGTAACATACCTGAGCTGCACTGGGAACATGCCTCCTGAGGATGCGTCAACTGGCACCCAACACCAACATCTCTTTGATGCTATACTCCAAATAAATTTCATTTCCCTGGATTTTCAGTCACCCTTGAATAACTTAACCAAGCATGAGATGCCTGAAGTATTCTTATGCTTGACTGACTGCTTGTTTTGGAAGGTGCTCTTTTTCCCCCCATATTCAAAGGTAAGATTAGCCAAAGTAATCCTATTCTGTTGAGATGTAAATCCATTTATGCAAATTACCACCCAGCTTTTGAGGGCTGGAAAACTTAAAGAGTGTCCTATATTGAACTGAATCACAAGTACTTCTTCATTTCATCAGCATTTCCTGGTCTTCCCACTCTACATTCCTGCAGCAGAGACTCTGTCTTCCTCTGTCAGTGTCTTTACATTAATGTTTTTAATCTTTCATGCTGCCTGCTGGGACAGCCTGAAAAAGGAACCCAAAATAACCACAGTAATCACAACAATTCCAAACTTTGAACTGAAATTCATCCATTTGGCACCTGTGATTACCGAATTTGAGCCCAATTTGACACCACCCTTATTTTGACGCAGATTTGCCATAACACTTCTTTTGCATATGCCAGTTTGATTACAAATACCCTTTCTCTGCACTGCTGCCTTCCAGATGCACTAAACTTCCCTCCTGCAGACTACAGGAAAATGACTTGGCTCCTATTCCACTGCCTTCTTTTTATCCCATTACATCAGGCAAATAAATAAGACTAATTTGCACTGAATTAGTATATCCCCCCCCTTACTTTCTTCTGGACACAAAAAAGCAGTGTCCAAACCTCATGCACTGGTAACTCACATATTTAAATATCCATCTCCTTTCTTATTATAGGGGAGAAAGAGGGATAGAAAGCAAGAGGAGTTGTTATAACATCTTCTCATGAGGCAAATATTGGCTGTCTTCTATAACCGAATTACTAATGTTCAAGGACTAAATCCTGTTAGAGTTTACTCTAAGCACAGCTACTTACTAAAAAAGATGTCTCAAACATGCAAGAAGGAATCAAGATGCCCCCAGGCAGCCTTTCATTTACCTGTACTGATGTGTGGTTTACTTTTAACAGACTGACTTCTCTGCCCACTGGGGTATACAAAAATGTCTCCTTCTTTATCGGTCTCCTTCCACAGCCACATGTGGAAGCTGTTCCTCACCTATTCACCAACCACACAAATATGAATTGGTGAAGCATCTTGGCAATGGCCTGTACAAACCAAAGCTGTCTCCAAAGCAGTGCTGCCACGGCAAAGCAAGAGAGCCCTATATTGACTTCACTGCTGATTTGCTGTGGCTCTGGGGAACCCACAACACCAGAGCTGCTCTTAGATCACATTTCCTGCAGCCCCAGGCTTTGTTCACTCATTTACACCAATTTAAATTGAGCACAGAGTGCAAAGCAAGACAGAAAACCAGGGTCTTTCTGGCCAGCTGAGCAATAAACAAGCGCCTTCACTAACAGGATTAAATCTCTTGCTAGATTACAAGTGTGTCTAGTTTACAAATAATCAGTTTGGGGCCAAGCCCTCAGTTTGCAGCCCTTGATGCTGCAGGTGACAACCAGCTCTGAGGTAAGCATGCTGAGCCTCTGGGTGCACGCATATTCATTGGGAAGTTCAAGATAGCTCCCTCATACTCCCCAGCCAACCATTTTCTGATTTTCTTTTCAGCACATTAAGTGGATTTCAACCTCATCCTCCTCTGACCAGGTTCAGCTGCTTGTCACTTGCTCCAGCATTGATGACAAGTGCTTGCTAATGGCCTCTGCACAGCAGACAAGCCAAGTGCAACCTGACGCAGATGTTGTCTCCGTAAGTAAAAGTGTGTAAATTACCTCCATGGGAATGGAGGAAACATGGAATCCAAAGTCTGTTGTCTTCTCCAGCCCAAACAGACAAACGGCCAGACTGATAAAATCCAGTTCTGCTTACCAGAGATTTGGACACCACGGTATTGCCTCAGTGGTCCACTCTGCTTGTGTGCTCCATCTCTGTAAACACCCTGTGAATTACTGAGCCAAAGTAGAATCTTTAAACCTACTTCTCTTACACCCTGCTGATGAAGCAGAGGAAAAGGGGCTGTATCCTGGGCTAGGGAACATGCTGAACAGTAGGAGCTTGGCTGGCTAACAGTCCATCTCTGACATGTGCAAACAGCATCAGCAGAATACACACAAGGTAAATAGGAAAGCACTTCTGAGGAAAATTTCCCTTCTAAGGCAAAGAGGAGAAGTAATTTCTTGGAGCTCCTTTCTCTCCTGCTAAAGGCAGCTCATCTGCCACAGCCCAGGCGGCTCAGCTTTCCCACCGAGCTCGAGCAATTCCTTAAACAAAGGATTTGGTGGGAGCTCGGTTACCTCATTGCTGCTGGGGAGGATGTGTGCTTCACGCATCAGCAGAGATGCTGCGGGTCAGTACTGAGCTGGCCCCTTCTGCTGAGGGCTCTGTGCTACAGTGATGCAGTTGCTTAGAAATTATTCTGATCTGCTCAGGTTGAACAAATCAGGAGAGGTTTTTCTTCTGCATTTTTCCCCCTCCCTCCTCTGCAGCAATGAAGGGGACAAACACCAAATCTCTGCCTGGAGCTGCCTCAGATGCTGGGTGTAATTTAGCAGGGAGAAAATAGTAAAGATCGCTTCACAAGGTGGGCATCTGGTGCTTAAGTGGCTAAAATTGCAGATTTGCCCTGAGAGGAAATTGGGTAATTGCTGAGACTGGTAGAACAATGCTCCTGTTAACAGTATCATGTTCAAAATCCCCTGAATACCCTTTCCAAATACATTTTTTAAGCTGTCAGCACTTAAGCAAGGAACAGAAGTAACACTGTTAGGAAGGATAGGGACAAGCAACAAGAACTTCATTACTTTGGTTTCAAAAGCAGCTTTAGGGACAAATTATCAGCCAGTGTAAATCAATAAATCTGCGCTGTTTTTAATACAGCTTTCCAGACTTCTATCAGTTCTTGCTCTGCAAATAGCACCCCAGACTTTCCCATTTACAGCATCTCAAAATCCTGCTTTGGGAATATTCTATTGTCAAGAAAGAACAATTTTCCTAGCAGGTTTCTTGCAAACATAGCCCCAAATGTGACAGACAGGCAACTCCCATACTAGCCCTGTTAATGGATTGCTGCAAGCTCAAGACCTGCATACACTGTGCTTTGGGAACACGTTTGTTTTGAGTGCTGTCAGAAATAGCATCTCTACCACTGTGCCAGCTCAGGGAGAATTACATGGGTGCTACCTACACGTAATTCTTTTACAGCTCTCCAGTGACAGTTCAGCATCTTCCTCCCAGCTATTCAGCTAAAAGGAGGAAAGGGGATAAAAACCTGGAGTATCATGCCTAGTTGTTGCAAATCCACTTAACTGGTAACTGATGGTAGCTGAAGATAGCCTCCCATGTCTCACATTAAGTCCAGCCCTGTTGGCAGCACAGAAATAGCTTTCTCAGGAAGGAGTTCAAATATTGAGGCATGGTGCTCAACAGACACCAGTCGGAGCCAGTGTGACCTGACATCAGCATTACTGACATGCAAAGACCAGGGGAATGGGTGACAGGGTCAGCAGGAAGCAGTTGAAGCAGATGAGGGTATGGTGAGGGCAAGGTAAAGACCCATTCCACACCATCTGACAGCACAGAAGAGATGTGCTCTGAGCCTCACAAAATGCTGCAGCAGTGGCTGTTTGAGTATCTGCTGCCCCAGTGATCCCAGAGGCATGGCACCTGCCTTGGGCTCAGCACCCCTGGGACCTGCTGTCAGGGCACACACCACTCTCCATCCCCCAGTGAGGATGGTGCCTTGAACTGCTTTGTACTGAGAGCAAGGCCAATGGGCCTATGCTGAGAATCTGGCTCACCACCCCAGCCCTTTACTGTCACTAGTGCAGCACAGCCTGATGGAAACAATAAAAACCTTGAGGCTTTTATGTTTATTGTGTTCATTTTCCACATTTCTGTCCAGAGAAGCAATGCAAGGCAATTCTGAACAGCTGCTGCAACTGGTCTGCGCTAGTACACCCACAAACACAAGCAGCCATGTATTACCTGCAATCGCCTTTATCTTAATCAGCACTTACTACTAATATAACTTCCATTTGATAGCACAGAGCCCCATGGAACAACATTGGTAAGTGCTAAGCGGGGCATCAGAGCTGGAAAGGCAGGAAGAGAGTGAGTGTTGCTCCACTTTCTCCTTGTGCTGGCTGACAAGGTGGGTTGGACACAAAGCTCTGCTCAAGACATGATCCAGTGAGGCTGGAAGAAGCCTCTGGGTTGTGTCATTTCTGCCTGAACTGCAATGAGATACTTTTTCCAATAAATTATTTCAAACTCTTGGCTTAGGTATGTAGAAAAGAGACAAACTGGTGAGTATGGAGATAAACACAATCTGCTTAAGCACCTTCAGTACATGAAAATGCTGACACAGGGCATCAAACCCAGGAAATATCAGAATTGCTTTAGTCAGGCTGCAAAAATAACCTGCAATTATCAAAACCATTAGAAAACCCCAGGAAAGGCTGCATCTGCAGGGGATGCACACACAGACTTGACTGCTTCCCAGCTGCCTCTGCATTTCTCAGAGGTTCCTCAGTGTCAAAACCTGAACCCAGCCAGGGCAGGGACATCTGCATGAGGGGAGAGCCCTTCTGTGGGGCTGAAAACACACAGGTCACTAAATCTGTGCTGGAGATGAGTAAAAAAATGGTTTCAGAGTAGCTCTTGGCCATGTAGTGACCTTTGCTGTTACAGATGGGTTTATTCTGTATGACAGAAGCATTTAAATAACTGGGTAAGAGTTTCCCCTCCAAAACTGCATTTTTTGCTAGATCAGACAATGCCAACTCTTAAATTATAGTTTGTCATAAAGCAGATTTTCCAGCCCTTGCTCCACAGGAGCTGGGACAGTGATATCATTCCTAAGGGAAAGCCACAAACGCTTACGTGAGCTACAGGCAAATTTGATGGAAAACAACACAACTATTTAGAGTTACAAAGAACAAAACTTTCCACAGCCAGCTGGCCTGGGGAAAAAATCAAGGCTTAGTTTGTGTAGACTCTCTTGTGTAGCAGCAGATTTGACTCACTGCGCTGGCATTTTGGATGCAAATGCTCAAAGGATTGCACCAGTAGAATAGGCTCTGCAGAGAATAGATATAAAGGCCTGACTGTTGAAGAGCCTCATTCGTGCACCGGTGAGAAGCGAGTTCAGACTGAAGCATCCAGTAACAACAGTGCAAACAAAGAGCAGCGAAGAGGGACTGGAGCTGCAACAAGAGAGCAGGGCACAGAGCAACAAGCTTCTGTAGTGAGAAATAAACTAAAACAAAAGGCAGGATTGGAAAAGCTTTGGCAGTGGAAATAACAGGACACATGTACACAGATTTCTTCCAAATGGCCAGCTAACCACTGCTGCTTGTAAAGCTGTACACACATTGTGTTTTGTGTTAGTGGTTAATCCGCAGCTGATTAAGATCCACTCTGCCTGTGTGTGTGCACGAACAGACTGAGGGAATGGTGCTTAATAATGCACATCCAGTTGCATGATTTGCACTCACAATTATCTGCATGACCAGCAGCACAAGAGATACAAATATGGTCCTCCTGAGTCTGAGAAAAGGAGCCTCTGTGCATAATGCAATTACTTCTCAGCTGTGATGTGAAACACACCCGTGCATCCTTCTTTTCAGAGGTGGCAATTCTCCTTTGTTGTTGAAGGCGCCAAATACACCAGATCATCAGATTGAGGTCATGGCCTGTGAAAGTCTTCTATAGACTTCTGTGAGCTCTGGATGAGGCTCTGCAGCTGGGTAAGAAATTAAGTATCCACAACTAAGAGATTAATACATACCTATACAGAAAAGGGTGAGTTCAAGGCACTGCCCAGGCCTCCCATTGTGCTATATACTTCAGCCTTTTTACTCCTTTGATGTTACGTGAAATGTAAATTCCAGATTTATTCAGAACACCGCCACACACAGTGGATGACACTTCTTCCAGCTCAAGCAGTGGAAGCCCAGCACACAAGGAATGATGACAAGCTGCAAGGCATAACCTGGGCTGCTGCAGGGATCAGGAGAGAATCCTGTTCTTCCCACTCCTATAGACTCAACTGTATCACCCAGGGAGCATTTCCAGCTAAAGCAAAAAGAGCCAGCCGGGGGCAAAATGAAGGGCTTGGTAAGCTAATGGTCTCATTTGGCATGGCAAATCCTCTGAAATCCACTGACAATCTAGGAACATAATCCCCTCGCTTTTTTAGTGACATACTTCAGTCTTCAGTCAGAGACTACAGTTCCCCTGTTACCACAAACTTGCACACAGTGATTTATCTCAAAATAGGATGCCTTCGTCAAACTGCCTAGTAGGAATGTCTTTGCCCCTGAACATAGAGAGGATTAAGGTGTGAAATTCCTATTAGGACAAGGGGATTAGGCTATTACATTTACATAAGGATTTGACACAGAGGATCGGTTCATCGGTGGGTGTAGGCAGGCTGATGCACAGCCTCTGTGAGGGGCTAATAGCTGATGTTTCACCAGGGAGGGAAGCTCCTCCTTCACAAATCCACATCCATCTTTTTGCATCATGCTGCTTGGCAATGCCAATTCCTTTTTGATCCTTTCAGTGATCACTCTAAACCCTAAAGCATGATCTACAGGGTTGCCCTGGTTATTGTCTCGATACATCTACATCTGAAATAGTAAATTGGAAAGTAATTAATGAGAAAAGCTGTTAGATTTGGAATCAACAAAATCTATGTAAACACCATGCACACAAAAATATCTGGGAAGCACCAGCTCAGGAATGAAAACTATGCCATGAGTACCTGGATTAGAGTGACAAAATGCTTTCAGAACAGAAGAAAGAGACTATAGCTCAATCATGTGGTTTTTAACAAAGAAACACCACCTGGGTTGCTGTCTCTTCACTAAAAAAGTTCATGTAATAAGGCCCTGTGCAGGCATGTGGACATACTAACCAGGTATAAAAGCCCAGAGTGTCTCCTGTAACGCCTGCTATTCCAGATTGTCAGTGTAAGTCCTCATTTTCACATCCAGATCAGAAGATCTCACCAACTTAGTCCGTTCCCTCAGCAGCTCTGCATGCCAGATTTAGCACTGTGTTAGGCAGGTTCATTTCCACTTCAGTTCACATTCCACAGTCTTCCTTGACTTTAGCCCTAGGAACAGTGGCCCAGACTCTCAAAAGGTAGTTTTATTTCTTGGTACCTCAGGGCTTTTGATCAGGGAAGAAAATGCACAAACCACTTTCTGGCCTGGATTTTAACAGCAGATCTTTTAGCATGCTCATACATCAGTTTATCCATGTTAGTGTGCATGTCACCAGTGAAATGTTAATATTCAGTGTTAAGGTTTAATTGTTTGGTTACCACATAACACTTTGCATAATTAAACTACCCATCTGAGCTGGCATGCTCAGCACTTGGTAGTACCAAGACCCAACATGTGACTGATGCTGGCACTGGCTTGAGAAGTCCTGCCACTCCAGAAGCACAAGCCAAGCAGTAGGAATATCCCATCACCTTTTCCTCTGCACCTTCTTGTGCCTAGGTCCAGCCGGCCCGACCCCAAGTAGAAACCAGCTGAAACACCAGGTAACTTAGGGTGATAGCCTACACAGGAGCAGAAATGAGAATCCAGGAATTCATAAAATGAAGGCCTGTGCCCAGATCATTAAATCACAACATTTTCACCTTGTACAAAATCTGAGGAGTGGTGGATCCTTCTGCAGTAAAGTCATTAATAGCTATCTCATAGACGTGACCATGCAGCATATGGTTATTAAAAAGAATGAACAGGCAGGCAGTCACACACTGGATTAAGGAACAATGATTCATAAATCCAAAACCCCAGTCTCACATGTTGCTTTCGTATAGGCCCTGGTAAGAACCTGCCTGAACCAGAAGTGGAAATCATGCCTTTTAATTTTATTCCTGCGTTTCTGAAATCACAGCCCACTGCTGGCACACACTGTCAGTCCCCTGACTCAGGGAGAAAAAGGTAGATGTTAAAGAAGCCATAAATAGTATCTGCTGGTGCTCCCCTTTCTATTATGTTGAATTTGATTCCGCTCCCTGCAATTATCAGGAACAAGAGAAAGACAAATAAAATTACCCCAGCTGTTTGTGGCAGACAGACCTGGCCTCCCAGCTGAGAGCTCTTTGTGCTGCTGAGAGCGTCACCAAGCAACCAGCTCTTGCAGCTGCCAGGCTACAAAGCAGCAGCGAAACCGTGACTTATGGCAAGGAAGCACATGGGAAGGTTGGGACTGAATCAATCTCCGCTTTGTCTCCTGCCTAAGTATGGCACCAGATACAAGAAGAGATCACCCTCAATGGATCTTACCCGCTGAGGGGGCAGAACCTGGACACATGGCCTGTTTTAGAAGCCAGACCCTTGGAGCACTAAACCCAGGTGTCCTGTGTGTGATATCTGGTTGCAGTAAAAAGAAAAGGAACTGGGTCTGTTATGATGCAATTGAGACCTAATATTCTTCATCAATCTTAGCTGGTGGTCCAAAAAGCAGCAGAAGGTGGCTAACAATACAGCTGCCAGAATGACTGTATTGTCCCAGTTGTAAGTCAAACCCACATATAAGTCAAGTGGAGGTGAAAAAAAGATTGTCTGATAATTGAAACAATATGGCAAGGAAAGGAAAGCAAACAGGCAAACCCCCATGCACACAAGCAGAGAATGAATAGAATGGGAGGGGAAAAATAGATAAATGAACATTCCAACTGTGCTGTATGTCTTACTGATTGGTATAGCAATGTTAGCTGTTGGAAACCTGTTAGAAATGGGTAATAGACATTCTTCCTACAGAATTTAAGCAGTCCTCTGGGAAAAAAAACAGAGCTGAGAAACCCTAGTCAATATAATCCCTTACCTACATCATCCCTCCAGCTCTCAGCAGTTTGAATAAGTCTTATAAGCGAGTCACACTTCATTTTACCAAAAACCAGATAAGACAAAGATGTGTGAAAACTTTTCAAACTTGAACATTTAAGGCAAATTAACAACCTCATGTCAGCCTCCCCAGGAGTTTAAATGTGTCAAGGCACATCTGTCTGAAAACACCAGATTAATTGGCTTAACCTGGGTCGCACACTGCAGCTGAATAGAGGATGCATGCCAGGAGCCCTGAGCTCCACTCTAGCTGCTTGAATCCAAGCACACTGCCTCTTATCTGTGACAATAAGGTAATCCCTGTAGTGACTCCCTCCTTCTGCTTTTGAGAGAAAGAAAGTCTTTGGTGAGCTGTGCTAGAAGAAAAAATCAAGTTGGTTTTCACCAGTATTAAGTATTACAAGATCTGTAAATCAGCCCTCAGTCCATCCACATTTAGCTCAACTTCTTTTCCTTGTTTACTGCCCATTTTGCATTAAATTCAACACTTCACACATGCAATTGGAAACAACCCAAACAATGAAGGTCAGGATCAGATAACATTTTTTCCACCATCTATTTTCTGAAAGGAAAAGCATTCTGCAGAAACAGTATAAAATGGAGCAGTTCTGCACTGTTGGGCACTAAATCATTGCCAAGAGCAGTGCAAAAACTGTATGAAAAAGCTCATGATATGGATAAAAATTCAAGGGAAAGCAGACATTTCAAAAGCTGTTCTCCATTTTAAAACTGCAAGAAATGCCAAGATTGCAAAGAACTCTGTTGCTTTACAGTGCTAAAAATAATGCACCAACAACTCAATGGAGACTCTGACACACAATTCAGCCAGCCTTACGGCTTTCTTTTCAATTGTGAAATGCACACATGGTTTTGCAACCCTCGGTGACTGGGGCTGTCTAAAATGAAGGAAATCCCCAGCACCACTTACTCTCAAAGTATTAAAATTCACTAGAAGCAGAAAGATGCCTTAATTTTCAGCTGGTATTAAGAGATGTAAGTTCTTGTTTCTAATCCATTATGAAGGGCTTTCAAGTAGGCAAGAATAGCATTCTTAGCTCCTAATGCTGGAGATCTAACTCGACTCTTTGATACACTTAATTTACATGTAATCCTGCAGCCTGCCAGCAGTTGATAAGGTTCCTGATACGTGCACATTTGAGGCAAGGAAGTTTAGCCCTCTTACTTTTCGGAGAGCTGAGCTCCATGATACAAGCTGCACAGGTTTAAGGTTTCAGATGGATTTTTGCTTCTCAGCATTTGTCCCCAAATAATTTGTCTGCTCGGTTTCAAATTCCTGACACAGTTGAAATGGCTGCATTGCAGTTTTGTGTGTTTCCATTATTCAAATCCTCGGGTCCCATAAATCCTAAGTGGTACTGGAGAAGAGTGGAGGGTGTAATTTTGATCCTTACTCCAATGAAACTATTTTGTAGATACAAAGACAGTGCAAAAGTTAGACATCAACAAAGTGGTTAACAAAGGTTACGGATCCTGAGTTAATGGCTGCACAACACACCGGGCTGAAGAGTGGAGATGTCCACACACATTAAGAGCATCACTTTCACAAACACTTTATTGTGTGCCGTGAATATAAAAAGTAGGATCACTCCATGCAGTTTTGACAAACCCATTTCAAATGTTCCACCATGCAGGGGGATGACACGTGTCCACCACTCAATAAAAAGTTAAGGTATATCCACCCGTAGAGTTACATCTTTGCATAACTAGACACCTTGGACCTCCAAAGGACATTTACTTACTGGGTACCAAGTGATCTCAATACTCCAGCCACAGACAAACTCCCAGTTTCATACATGCAGGCACATCTGTAACCTACTTCTTGCTTTACTGAAGTTCCAGTTATAACATGCTGCATCAACAAGAGTTACCAAGCACCCGCATGAGCTACCCACCCAGTCTAGCTTGCTTCAAGAGATGAGGAAGTGCAGAAGGCTGCAATACAGTCACTGGAGGAGCTTCTTATTTACTTCCATATTCTGAAACACATTTGCGAATGTGCAGAGGTGAAATGGAAGGGTAAATGGAGCACAGCAATATTTTAAAAAGCTGCTTTCTGTCTGAATTTTGAATGCATACCATATGCTTTAGCATGTTGTTTGGATTCTGTGCTAAGATATTCTTTACTTGCCTGCCTCATCAAGACCAATCCTCTCTGCAGAATAGGTATTTTTAATTAAAAAGCTAAGTAATTTTTACCAGTGTTTACTGCTTTGCACTTCTGATCATCCATTACACTGGTAAGTTTCCATTACATCCAATACATTTTGGTAAGTCTCCTGCTTGTCTCCCAACTTTCTTTACCACAATAATTCTTTCATTGTCTTCACCAAGTCATTCCACTTCCAGATCACTCAAGAAGACAGTAAACACCACTTGTATCATGATACTTAATTTTTACTGATAAAAAGTTATTTCTACCCTGTTTTCTTCTTCTAAACCTGCTTCCCACCTGTGATAATATTTTCCCTTCTAATCACTACTACAGATTCCTTAATAGATTCTTGAAGAAGTCTTTTTCCTCATGATTTTTTGAAGTCCAAATGTCCATTGGCTCTCCCCTATCCATGATTTTGTTCTATTCTTCTACACTAACAGATCATCAAGGTGAAAGCTTCTCTTGCAGAAGCCACACTTACATTATGCCACATTGTGGATTTCACAATTTTAACGT
This sequence comes from Psittacus erithacus, assembly GCA_009867235.2. Taxonomy (NCBI): domain Eukaryota; kingdom Metazoa; phylum Chordata; class Aves; order Psittaciformes; family Psittacidae; genus Psittacus; species Psittacus erithacus. The sequence goes on along the minus strand of WYDI02006417.1, from coordinate 18,063 downwards.
TCATTCCAGTTGATTTATCTAGTACAGAAGCTGTGTTTTCACCATCAGACATCCAGAGAACAGCTACACCGCTGCTCATCACTCCCAGCCTCTCTGAACTGGCCCATCACAACCAGGGAGCGATGTCCACAGAAAGGCAGTAGCAGAACCAGAGCTGTGGGCCCTGGCAGCCGCAGGGAACCGAGTACCAGATAAGCAGCACAGAGCAGATGGTGAGGGCAGGGGAGCAGGAGGAAAGAGCCTGGAGTCCTGCTCTCCCCTGCTGCCCTGCAGGCTCACTGGCTGCATAATTACTCCTATGGAGCTGATAAAGCTGGTTGTGTTCATTGTCCTCCAGATAACAGAGCTCAGACCTGAAGCACTGGAAGGACTGACCTCTCAAGCCAATTCTGACTGCAGCGAAATCCCCTGGAAAAAATCCTTTGATGAATGGTGCATATTATCTCATCTTCCCCATGTCTGGCTTTTGTCCATTTTATTCTTAACTAAGTCCTCCATTTGGGGAAAAAAAGAATTAGTAAGAAGCAGTGTATATTTTACACCCACTCGAGTTGAAGAATGCTGGATATGAAGTACTTCTCAAGATAAAAATGAGAGAAAAGGATCATGTGCCAATATCTACAGATTTCCCATTTACTTTCTATTATGTGGATAACTGGAGAACTGTTAATGACACTGAGATTTCCATTTAGCTCAAAAAATAACTGAAAAGCATGCAAACATTTTCAAAGTGCAGTTAAAGACTCCAGCAAAACACATTTGATTTATTAGAATAAGGGAAGAAAAAACCATAACGTGACTTGAGGATATCACCGTTAAAGCATGATAGTCCCTGGGATCTTTTAACTAAATGGAGAGTTTAGATTGCTTAGACAGCAAGTTGAGCTGCAGAGTTGTGTTCTGCAACGCTTAGTAAAATGTAGAGAGACACACATGTGTGTACTCATACACACCCTGCTTGCTGCTCACCAGGAAACCAGAATTATGGCTTGTAGTTCAGAAAGGACCGGCTGTGTGCTCACAGGGGAGAGGGTGTGACTTATGGCTTGGAGCAGGGAATGCTCTGGTTATTGGCCTTACTTATTTTTTCCCTATTCAGTTTGAAACCAGAGCTAAGCAGATCTTCAGGAGCAGGTTGCTTTTCCAGCCCTGTGTGCTAATCAGTTTGCTGCAGCACTGAATACAAGCTGGACTAGCCCTCACCTCTTGTGGGTTGTCTTTGTGCTTCCCCACACATGCAGGCCTACCTCAGCCAACTCGGAAAATCTGGATGGACTGGATCCAATTTTTTTTCTCTCCTCAACTCCTTTAGACATACTTTTATTACACACATTTCTGTGCCAATGTCTTTGTCATCCCTGGCAGACCTGAGGGTGGATGGAAGCTGTTATCTTCTGCTCTTGAGCAAAGCCATCACTTGCTGCCTTTCTGTCCCATACAGACCTCTGAATGACACTGGCATCACGTTCAGAAGACAAGATGAGAAGGCTTTTGACAACATCTCACACTGAGCCTGGGCCCTTTGCAACGCGTATTAATTTCTTTAGCACTTAAGCTTCCTCAAAATGCACATACTACATATAAAAAACAGTAATCACTGTTTCAGTTCCATGTGCTGTTTCAGGGACAAGAGAGGACGAGATGCTGCTGTGCGGGATGAAACCTCCATTCTCTGTTGTTAGGCTGTGTGCCTTTACTCACATCTGGTGCAGGCCCTTCCTAAAGAAATGTAAGTATATGCTGTGCCATAACTTACCTGCTACAAATTGAAAACAGCCTTTGGATCACAGGCCAGTAAGAGCTGAGCAGAAGTGGTTTCAAGCACACAAGAAGACATAGATCTTGCAATAAGATATGAAATATGGCACCTACTACCATCAGATTCTCAAGGACCCTGGCACACCAGAATAAGCAAGACATTTCCCCATTACAAACAGGGAAAATACACTTATTTCTATTCTACCTGATCAAAAGAAATAAGACATTAACTTGAGTTCATGCATTGAGGTAGAAGCTTGCTCAGAATACAGTCAAGGTAACCTGCTCCCTCTCAGGGACTCCCATTCACGCTGGTGAGATTTCTAACTGAGCACCAAAAAAGAACCAGAAACTTAATTTCATATGAGAATACAAACTAGCAGTGGAAAAAAACTCCAAGGCTTTCTTGGTCTGTCTCAGCTCCCAGTATTCAGCCTAATTTCCTTGCTCATTTTCAGCCCATTTATTCCCACTTAAACCCTCTGGCACTACATTGAATAATCCTCTTTTCTCCTGGGATTCCGAGTAAAAGGGGAACACGTCACTCTGTATGACAGAAAGAACTGCCAAAATAAAGATGCTGGTGAGAACTGAATTTTTAGCATACATCTCTTTCAGGGTGTGAATAGCAGCAGGATTCAGTAATAGGGGCCACGTACTTCTAGGTCACCAGGTCAGATGTGACTGCATCTTTCAGTAATTTTGACAGCCTGCCATCTGTGACATGAGTAGCAGGTGTTCATGTGCATCGTGGTCAGTACATGTCAAATAGCAAGGCTTCTGCTTTTAGAAACCCCACAATGTTCAGCAAGCAGCAGTGCAAGTCCAAAGCCTGCTTTTGGACTTGGAGTCTAACTTCCTTAGGAAGACAATGGATGCACCACAGCCCTAGCCAGTATCTGCGTAACAAGAACTTGCCAGTGATGCTCCAAACCCTGCTGCGTGGCAGGCAGGAGCAGGACACATCCTCCAGAATCTGAGGCTGAGAAAAGCAGTGGCAAAACATCCAAAGTTTGCAAGATGCTGTCTCCCCTTGCTCCATACAAGCCTCGGGGAGCTGATTTAAGACCACACTGATGGCAAACAGGTCAGCCTCAATGCTCACAGGAGAACAGATTTGGTCAAGACTTCAGCTGCTGAGATCAGACTGTGTCTGCTTTGATAAGTACAGGAATTAGGATTCGCAGTGTTCTAGTGGCCCCTTTTCACCCAGTTTCTGTGGCCCACAGACCTAAGTAAACAGAAATTAATAAGCATAAGGTTTCTGAATAACATCTCAGAAAGGCTTCTGAATATTTTATCATAAGTACTTAGATACACATTCATGGAAGTTTGGCTTATTCATTCTAGCAAGTGATAAAATCCCTAAGGGATACCTGCAGACTAACAGGGTTTGTCTGTGTTAGTGTCTACCCACAGCATGAATCAGGCAATGCTGAGTTCCCAGCTTAGGCTAAGAGCTCCCTAAAGAGAGAGAACTAGGCTGCGTCGTCTGGTGGTGTAAATGACTTGGGTTCAGAAGTTCTTCAGTCCATGCATTATTACTAAGCTTCCTCGCATGACACATGGTTGCTAGAGAGGAATAATCTCATGCAAACACTCTAAGTGAGAGTAGTCTGCAAAAGCAATGAGAAGGAGTGAAGCTGGGAGCAATCCTCACCCTGAGGGACCTGTCGGGGAGGCAGCTATGGGCAAAGACCCTGCCTACACAATTCTTCCATCCAGACAAGGCCTCTTGGTACCAGAGAGGGAGATTTCTGCAAGGCCTGCTGAATCTCAGCATTTGGCAAGAAGCACTAAGAAAAAGATGCAAACCAGATACAGTTTCATTGTTACAGCTTCATGCAGCAGGGAGGGAAGATGAGACTCACCTCTCTTCTGTGAGCACTGGCTGATGCAGGGCCTTTTGCAGGAGGCAGGGTACAAAACACACTTGCACATATCTCCTTCTCTTCCCTCCCTTTTGTTCTTGGGCTAGATCTCAGCTTTACACAAGTGCATGAAACGGCTTTGTTCTGGGGTTACTTGAATGCAGTTTTTCTGTATCCCAGAATTATCTAGGCTCAGAAGGATGAAGAGTTTCTGACATCTTACCCCTTGACATGTAATAACACAAAGCAATTTGTAACCTTGAACCTCATGCCTCAGGGTGTAAGTTAAGCATCTCTAAGGCTCTAGAGGGAATATTTTCACTCTCATCTTTCAGGAACGCAGATGTTACTAGGTACATCACAGAGGTATTCACTTTCTTCTTGAATATCAATTACAGGCTACAGCCATCGGAGGCAATTGTATATTTTGATACAAGCCTTGTTCTATGTCACATTGATACAATTTCATTAATCTAATCAATAGAGCTTTAACCTGTTTTGAGCTTCGTCATCTGCTTCTTCCTCTGTGGCTGCTGCTCTTCCCAGATGCAAGTCATCTAAAATGAACTGGCAACTTCTTCTCTGGCCAGGAGGGGAGGGCTGGGCTCCCAGGCATTTGCATCAGCCTTGCAAACAGAAAGATGAACTTCACTCATCACCTGCCACATGAAATCCTCCTCAAAGCAAGGACTGCTAGAGGGGGCCATTTTATTAAGACTAGAAATTCTTCTGGGAGCACGGTCACAAAGACCCTGACATATGAAAATGTATGTCATTTCATGTGATGAGACAGCTAACGCTCAGATACAGAAGCACTTTATCTGGGCTAGGTAAAAGCCAATGAATGTCTGTCTTCTGGGCTTTGAAGTCTTCAAGCACAGGGAGAAGAGATCACTGCATGTTATTATGGCTAAAACCACATTCAGTTCCCTGCTTGTTGACCAGAATATCTATTCATATGTGAATTGAAGCATACAAGCTCTCCCCCTCTGAACAGCACCTTATTCTGCTTACTTGGTGATGTTAATTGCTGTGTCACACAAGGGCGGGTTTAGTTAAGTGATGGCAATACATCAGCTGAAGAAAAAGCAGAAGGAATTCCATACCGCAAAAAATATCTTAATGCTAAAGCACAACTGAAGATGCCTGATGAGTTCCTCATCACCTCAGTGGGCATCACCCACTTGGCCAATCACAGAAAAAGGAACTGATTTTTGTCGCTACCTCTCTTCATATACCTACTGAACAGCTCACGGGCTTTGGAATATAAGCCAGCGCAGGAAAAGAGAAGTTCCGTATGTACAGAAGGCATTAGCTTTTACTGGTCCCTTCTTAAAACCAGGAACGAATGCAGACAGAGACCACTTGCAAAGCAAGGTACAAGAAGCAGAAGATGGGCACTGGCACGTTAAGGTACAGGAAGCAGAAGATGGGCACTGGCACGTTAAGGTACAGGAAGCAGAAGATGGGCACTGGGCTGTTAGTGATTAAATAGCTTCCTCTTTTCCAGCAAAACACCTATGTATTGTACATCATAGTGAGAAAGTAGCTTAAGCACAAAAAGGACAGTAAATCTATACAAAGTCTAGCTCAGACTATTGCATTCAAAATATCTGAATGCAACTTCATCCTCAGTCTCACATTCTGTTTTCTAATTTGGTGTATTAAACACATGAAGCAGAAACAGTCATCACGTGTTTATAGAGCAGCCAGTGCTCCCAGGAATCCAGACTTATTTGGGACACTACAGATAACCAAGTGTTTAAAGAAAGAGAAGGAATCTCTCAGGACAACTGGTTTCCAACCTGATACACAGATCAGACCAAATTCAATCCTGCATATGTAGATATTAATACATATTATGCATTTCAACACAACAGCAGTTGTAGTCATGAAATCGAGTGTTGAATTTGGTCCATTATAATATTTGTTTAATGCACTGCATTCCTTGACCTGTGCCATTTCCTATACGGCCACAAAAGTTCAAAAGTTAAATCTTCATTGTGTTTCTGTGTCATGACTCTTACTTGGTCAACAATTTGAAACCCTTTTTGAGTTCAGGGATGTCCATCAAGGACAAGGAGGGAAGGAGCTTAAGTACAGGCAGATAAGACACAAGGCATTAGAAAGATGTACAAGATATAAGATACTAATTTAGCAGTTTCAAAAGGGCTCTATTCCTGCAGACAACCTAAGATGTAAGAAGAAACAGAATTTCCTTTCAAACGCCCAGCCTCACTGTTGCTTTGGTTGTTATATTTATTCAAATACACCCCACCCAGCTCTCAGTTAACTGCTTTCTCGCTCCCAGCACAGCAGGTCTGCCCTGCACGGGAATGCGATAATTCACACACCACTCCATCATTGCCACTATTGTCTGTACTTCTAAAGCATCTTGATTACTGATGAGCACCATGGAACTGCCTCGAAACAAAATAATCATCTCCCCTCATTAAGTCCCAGCTCGTGGACTGAGAAAGGATGATTTTCCTTTGTACATTCCTGTTGTTAATGTTACCACTTCACAACAGAGGGAGGAACGTGCCTCTGATGACAGTCAAAGAGACAGGCTGTCAGGATTCTTGTCAGGATTTCAGCTCTGAGCAGCTTGTGCTTTTGCATGAATATTTTCTCCTGAAAATAAAGCACTGTTTGTCAGAATTTGGCATTCAAGAATCTCTTCCTAATGTCAGAATCAGGCACGTAAAAACCTCCACTGTCATGTCAGAGGTCAAATTTTATGGAGCAGAATGTCATGGAAACCCTAACAGCAAACACTGCACCCACAGGAGAAGCTTCTAGCTCTAGCTTCAACACCAAGAACACACCTGGATTAAAAAACCAAGGAAGGTTTCCTGCAATCTAATAACAGCAAAGCCTAAGTGAGCCACGTAAGCTGCAAACAAATATCAGTTGCCCAATGGATATCAGCAAATTGTCAGATCACAAAATCTCACTCTTTTCTATAGCTGCAATGTCGCGTGGACATTTGCACACAAGGAAACTCCCCATGGTGGCTCAACACACAATGAAATATCACATTTCATAAAACAGCGAATTACACAGGCAGCAAAACAAGTTGAATGGGATATCTTTGCTTGGTCTTTATTGACATCACATTTCTGCAACAAAAACTGGTGGTGAAGTGGTTTGGTATTTGGCCCCAGCCAAAATAGTGCTGAATTAAGCACCAGTCACTGTACAGTGATCAGTGGCTGACACCTGACATGAGGCAAACAACACTGCCTTTTATGTTTTGATTCAAGAGGAATCATTTATGGTGTGGTGTCTGTGATAGACAACAGCTTGCAGTAGGAACTGCTAAATTACATAGATCTTTGTGCCCCTTTCTGAAGAGAACAGTTTGATGGCAGTACATGAGACATCCCTATTTCTGTACAACACCCAAAGCACCATCTCACCTCCAAAATGCTGGCTGTTCTCAAAGAACTGAGGGAATTTGCAAGTTCAGATTAAGGTCCTCATTCACAACTGTGAGAGGAACAGGACACTGTGCCAGCATGAGTAGGCTCATGCTGCTTTCAGGCCAGATTCATCTAATAAATGCTATGTAAAGCTGCTGTGACCCAAACCCCATGGACTTGTGCCCATGTATAATTTCCTCAGTGAAGACAGATCGTGACTCCTTTCTCTTCCTTCAGCTGCTTTCAAGGTTTCCAGTACATCACTGTCTGTATCACTGCGTATTTCCAGCATGCTACTGTATCTATAGACAGTCTAGCTGGAAAGTCACCCACTTATGCATAAATTATACATCACATAAAGAAAAAATGCTGGGTTGAGACAAGTGAAAAGAAAAGCTTTGACAGGCAGATGTGATTTTTGTGTATCTGAAGTTAGAAGCAGCCTTTAACTAACATGCAGGATCCAGAGATCCGGAAACACCAAGACTATCAGACAGGTTAGAGTGCCATGCCACTCTCAGCTTCCAGGCTCTGCACATGGACTGCACAGGACACTTTATAACCTTATATTTGGGGTTGGAAGGATGAACATTTTCATACGTAAAGTCTGCACGTTAGTTGGATGCATTGCCTGGGGTTGGCATGGTATTTCAAGAGAGAATTTGAATCATTTTCTCCAGAGATAGGAAAAATAATTAATTTAAGCAATAGCATCAATCCCTAGAATATCCAGTGTCCAACTCAACCTACAAGAGCTGTGCTGCCTCACTCTAGAATCTGAACCAAGAGAAAGAGTGACAAAAACTAGGATTATTCCTCAGTTACAGAAGACACACAACTTTTAAATCAAGCTCAGAGCTGTCCTTGAAGAAACTGTTTCTACCCAGTCCCCAGAGTTATCCTCCACATTCCTTTAAGGGTTTTCATAGATACAGCAATATAAAATGGCTTATTGCTATGTAGCTGCTAACAAAAGACAGATGTTTCCTTCAGTTCCAAGAAAATGTAGACATGAAGCACATGGTGATGATCTACTAAACATTTCTGACCCAAATCCCTTTCTGCATGTTATTTCTTCACATAGTTAGTCAAGAAAACACAACAGAGTTCCATGGGTTTCCTGCTAATTACTGAGCCAGCCAGAAGTGCATGCTTGGGTCTATTGCTTTATCATAGCAAGCCTTCATCTGAGGGCAAGGAAAATCAAGCAACACATTTTCACTGGGTGAATCCAAAGCTTGAGAGTTCTTGCAATGACTCCAGAGCCAAATCAGCTGGTGGCTGTGAGCTGAACTCCCCATGTTAGTATTTAGCTAGCTCGGACAACACGCACTGCGCAGTGGCGTGCAGGAAGGAGCATCTGTTTCCCTCATGCTGTTGGCTACATTCTTTAGTTGATATTAATATCAGTGAAAATTTAGTAACTTAACCACTGGCATGAGAAGTCTGACTTCTAAGAGAACAGATGGCAATGATCATCTCAGGTTAATTTTAGGCTTCAAAAATCATTCTGAGTCAGCAAAGCCTCAAGATAAAAGAAAGAAAAAGACATATAACATCTGTAAAAACTCCTACCTGTTTCCCATCCAAGGTATACAGCTTTTTGACCACTCCTGTCTCCAGTTTTATAGCTTCAGTGATATCAGTGAGAACTTGCTCAAAGGAATGGGCAGTCTTCTTGTTCAAGAGCACACGCACTGCCTTCCGGGGCTTCACCCCGCTGCGGATGATGGTTACCAGCTTGGGACGCACAAAATCTTTGTTCTCCTTGGCCTGGGCACTGTTGCTGCTGGCCAGAGACTGAGGTGCTTTCTGGTTGGCAGATGTCTTCACATTGACAGACCAGTTGGGATTGACGTTCTTGGTGTATTCCACCTTCTTGAAGAAGTTGTCAGATGAGCAAACGTAACTCTCCCCTTTGGAAAGAAACGAACACCAGTCTAATTCTACACTTCTTACCATAGGACAGCTGAAAACCAGACCTTATCCATTTCCTCCATTAATTGTGCAAATCATTAATAATTTTTCCATTAGCACTTCCATGACAGCTTGTTATGAAAACATTTTGGTTTGTTTAAATTTTATATTTGTGCTTATTTAAAATATGACTAGAATTTCCCCGCAGTAAGCAAGTCAGCCATAGCTTACATCAAATACAAACTACGCAGCCACATGAACCAGGAGTTAAAAAAGGTTGAGAGTTCTAAAGGTATTCTGACACCTGAACATGCAATTAAGCTGCTAAAAGCTCCTAAATGCTCCTAAATACCAAATTCATTTAATCACCTAAGTTATTTTGTAAGTTTGCCAGCTTTCTCTCCATCTTTACAGACCCAGCTACATCCTCAGCCTGTCATCCCCTACCAAGAGGATATTGACATTCACCCACAAAGTACCTTTTGTCTCATGCCTGAATAATAATGGAACCCTGGTACGGAAAAGTCTCTACCAAAAGCAGCTCTTAACAAATATGCTTCCTTATAGTGTCAGTGTTCTATTAGAGGACAGACCTAGTGGCAGCTGATATAAAACACTACACCAAATACCACCCATTGCTTTTACATGGCTGGTAGCAACCAAAAATACATTAAATCCCAATTTAGACAAAAATACATTAAATCCCAATTTAGACATGGTAAAGAAGGGTTACACAGTCTTGTTAGTAATTCATCAAAAAATCAACCCTTCCCTACCCCATCCAAAATTAGTTTTAAGCTTTGTCTGTGATTTACAGAGTCCTATCTAAGGTTTTAAAAGCACCTTAAAGGATTTATAGGATCTTCTTTTGGGTCTGCAAATCTGATGGATGCTAGAAGAGTTATGACTAGAATGAGACTGTAAAACAGTATCCCTAAGGGAATGTAGCTGTCTAGTCTGAAATGACTAAGGCTGTTGAGCATTTGAGGATGCAACTGGAAAAAAACCTCAGTCATTGCTAGAGGAAAAAGCTTTTGTCTCACCATTAGATAAAATTTTAACAGGAACTGAAGGCATAACAAGGGTACCTGTAGGATTTTGTGGAGTTTCTTTGGGTGTTGCATGGAGCTGATTTTGCAGAATGAAGTTCTTTAAATATTACGATAGGTTTGAAATCAAAATACAGATTGCACTGTTTTGAATAAGTAAAAATCCTTCTTCATATAAGTAGACCGGCAACATTTCCTTATCTGTTCCCTACTGCAAGCTGGCCATCTCTGAAGAGCCTACCCAACACCTGAGTCTGGCTTTCCATTACGGGATCTCCAGGGCAGTATTTCACATCTAATTGGCAGAAGTGTAAATATGGATTTTCAAACAGCCCACTGATTTCCACAGCAGTTTATGGTCAAGGCACGTAACGCAGTCAGTTCAGCATTTATGTACTCATCCTTCTGCTGATTAAGTTGCATTTTTGATGGAGGCACTGAGACAATCCCTTGACAGACCACTAACAGGTACATATAAAGAGAAAACTTTAATAGGTTTAAAAAAGCAGTCTGTGTAGTATTTATGTCCTTATTACTGCTAAGTGAGCAGCCGCAGAAAGATGCGGGATGCTAACATTTTAACCCCAACTTTGTAACCAGTTTGCCAGAAAGGGATGTGTACTCATGGTGCTTACGTCAACTGCAGCTTTTCTCCATCTCCAATGACCAAAATCATTTATCAACAGGAAGCAGATATTCTGCTTTCCCTTCTGAAGATGGAACAGAAATACAGAAAGGAGAAGACAGCTAGCAAGGCTCCTGATGAACACTGCCAGTTGGGCATTTTATCAGCTAGTACCCCCCAGATGCAATAATCCCACCAGGAGGCTCTGCTACCTTGAACAAGCAATGAAGATCTATACTTGAGGCATGTATGCTGTCAGCAAAAACCCTCCATAAACTGATCCTGTAGTGCCCATCGCTGAAGGTTCTTAACTTCTGACATTTCTTGACTCTGACTCAATAGAAGCATAAAGATACCCTACGGAGTACCATACATTATAATGAATTCCCATTGGAGATACTGGTTTCCAGAAGCACAGAATACTTTAAGTCTTTCTGATTAATAAGTGATAAGCTGTGGTTTATACATTTGTTTCAGCCAAGCAACACCCAGTGCAGAGGGGGCTCACGCTCCTCTCCAGTTTCACAACTGTGTGAAGTGCAGCAAGGGGAGTTTGAAATGCACACAGGGAATTAGCCCTCCTAAGAACCTGAGCCCTCCCAAGCCCGTAATCCCTGGGTGGCAGAGCCTTTAGAAGTATGCTCAACAGAACTGTAGCATTAGCCTTTGAGAAAAGGGATTACTATGTTTAAATGCAGGACTAGGAATAAGTGATTGGAATACTCCTCACCCCTGCCCAGGCCTCCCTGTGGAAGCTACCGACCAATCCTGCACCTCTGCTTCCCTACCTGGAAGCAGAAATAGCAGTATCTGCCACTGAAGTGTTGCAAGACTTGACTTTCATCTGTGTTTATATAATGCTTTGAGTTTGTAGACACCACAATGAAAGCAGGTATATATTTGTGCTGTGTTCTATAAACATGGGAGGTGTTAGAGCATATTTTCCATTAATAAGTTCTATGCTTTAAAGTAAACAGTAGAGATTATTGGTCTGCTCGATAGAGCCTATTATTCCTAGTTCCAGCTGAATCATTTGAAATTCTTCCCTGCGCACCATATCTGTCTAGTGTATTTACAAGAGCATACACTGAAGGCAAGGGTGGCATTTAGGCAATACTCTTCTCCCAGGCTTTGTTTCCACAAATGTGGCATTAGGTAGTTGTGCATATATATATACACACACACTGACCTTTCAAATTATACTGACAGTCACAGGTGGAAAATGTAATCTGCCCTTTCTCACTTGGTTTCAGGTAAACCAAACCCCTGGAAATATCTCACTGAATTCTAAACCCAGACAGCAATTTGCTGGGAGTGACACTTCAGAAGAGCAGTTCAGAAGAGCAACTCTTCCAGCATCATTTCTGCAGTTACAGCAGTAGAGCTGCAGGGAAGAGGAGCTTTTCCTTCCTTCTTCCCTGACCTAAAGATGTAACCCAAAGTTTTAACTGAATTTAAAAATCACTTCAGCTGACGTCTTCCCAAATCAGTTTATGGCCCTCAAATAGCAGCAAAATTATTATTCAAGTTCCTCAGTGAGGCACATCTCTTTTGCCATTTGTTAGCCAGGAATATCTGCTATTTCACTTCCCACAGCTGAGTGCTACCCAAACCTTACCATGAGGTGGCATCAGGATTGGGCAAATATGGGCTAAGGACTTGTGAACTTGCCAGCTTCAAACACTGTTGTACTGTGGTACCACTGTGATATTGTGGCCAGAAGATCACAAGAGAGAGAAATCTTATGGGGAATAGTGCTACCCCAGAAAGAGGAGTAGTTTCTTGGTTTCTTTGCTACTTCCATCTATGCTAAGCCTGTAATAGGAAGTCAAGGTGTACAACTGTGCCAGACAAAGAAATATAAGTGATAGCATGGTTGCAGAAGATGTGCACAGCATAACAGAAGGAAGGGGAGGATATGAGATTTTGTCAAAAGCAAAAGAAACCACTCCAAGCAGTACATTGCTCCCCAGCCCTAAGCATAAAATCCGTACACAAATATTTCTAGGAACACATCTTTAGAGCGCAAGCAGCTGTGTACATGTGCAGAAATCCAAATACAAGCCCTGAGAAGGTTATAAGGAACAGCCCTGTCATTGCTGCCAAACAAAACCCCAAATGGGAGCACAGAGAAACACATTCATTCACTGGGGGTGGGAAGATTCTGCAGGAGTGGAAGCATCCTCCTGACAAGATCCAGGCTGCTGCTGAACAGGCTGTGGGCATGACACAATGTGCTAAGGACAGCACAGTGCCAGTTCAGTGCAAGATGCCCTTCCTGCACAGTGAAACCAAAGCCCTGCAGCGTGATGTGCACTTGTTATCATGCCAGCGTGCTCCAGAGGTGTCACAACTGCTATCGTGCCACCAAACCAGCCGAGGCACTTATTTATTCTTTCTATCCTGCCCTTAGCAAGAGGTGAACTGACTGTAGACCTTAAGTCCTGATCAGCATATTTGTCATTTGAAGCCATGGTTTCTAACACACTGAGCTACTCTGGCTACAGGTGCGTTACACAGTAATGTGCAACCCATTTGATAAAAGCACAAGGTGATTACTCAGCCCCTAAAGAAGGGATGATCTCAGCAGAGACAAGGTTTGCCTTAGAGAAGGTTTCTTAGAGGAAGTCTAAGCTCAAGATGAGCACTAATCCCTCAACCCTCTTACAGCAGCTCCTTGTGACAATACTAAAAACACCAGGCTGTGCTTTCAGGAAAAGTTATCCTTCCTTAGCATGCCCCAGCAAGTTTCCAAGTACAAAGAACTGCAGGCAGAAGTCTTGCGAGAAAAATTGGGAAAGCTGGATCAGGGCCACTTTGAAAGTGTCACTGCTAACAGTTATTCCAAAAACAGCCTCTGTGGGCTGCAGGCAATTATTTTGGTTGTAAGCTTTGTTCCTGCAAAGTTGAGATTGTGCAACTGTGTCCAGCCTTTGTGTTTCATGGGATTTACCATGACTTCAATAGGAATTAATGGACTTAACACCTTGCAGAGTTCATTGCATATGATGTTAAAAGTAGGCTTTTAGTTTCAAATGCATGAACTTCCTGCTTCTTTATGCATTAAAATGGATCTTTCTCTGCCTCAAGACCTACTCTGCTATGGCCAAATGAACTCTGGAAGAGCCTCCTTCTTTTGGCTCTTCAACTGGGAGCTCTTCCATGAGAGAAAGACCTCTTGTTCTGTTAAGTGAAAGAAATGCATGGTTAGAAATCGCCTTCAAAACCACATGATGCCCAGAAAGAATCTCTGGGACCACACCAGTCCTGGTGCAACAGCCAGGAGAAGCAAGCAAATGAAACAGAACCACAAGGATAAGTTTTGTTATATAGATTGTCATTAGCCAAGCTGCCAGGACAACAGCCATAGGAAACAATGGCATAGGTTCCCAAGACTTCAATATTGGACTATATGAAATTCAGTTTTCCAGGTAAACTGGAACACGCACGCACTGGGTGGGGATTTCAATACACTTCCTATGAACCCCTCAGTCCCAGCACACACCAGGCTCTGCGCAGCTCCAGGGTGGAGTCCCTTGTATGATCACTTGAACCACCCCGGGACAAGCTTTTGGAAAAGATTTCCCAGTGCGTGACAGGATACAAAAAGCTTGGAAACACTTTCTGGAACATCTCGCACAGCTCAAGAACGTTTGTAATGAAACCCCATTGAGCAAAACAAAATCCTATTCAGCTTTTTCTAGTGTTTAAACTGAGGCAAAAGCAAATTCCAGACAAGTAGCCCAGCACAGGACAAGGGCATAAACCCAGCCTCGGATGGGCCCTCTTACCACAGCACAAGGGGGGCTGTGTCCTGCCTAACAGCCTGAGTAAACCAGGAGCTCAGAAGGGAGGAGCTCTACAGCTTCAACTAAAAGTTGAGCCTCTCAAGTTCTAGTTTTAGCCTATGTCTGCATTTCTGCCTTTGCTGACCATGTCTAATCAATGCTGTATTTGTATTTGGTGGGTTTATTTCCACATGACATCAGCCACTGGCTAGAAGCAGGTCCTAAGTCTACTTACAATAACCTCAAAGATGCATCTTAGTTCCTCAACACCTTCTTCCACCTTGACATATTCAGACCATAATCTCCCTGGGCAGGAGTTCTCTCTTCCTACATTTAAATGGTACCTTGCACAGTAGGATGCCCCATTTAGTCAGCATCTCTAAATACATTGTGACAAATGTCTGATCTTTAAAAGTGGGGAAAATTTGGCTTCTGCGGCAGTGTCAGTCCCTCCTTCCAGAGGAACCAATCCAGTCCCCACCAGCACTGAGGTTAACCCAGAGCTGCAACGGCTTCAGCAGCCAGGACTCTGCCTTGTGCCCTTCCCTCACTCTCAGCTTGCACCTCACTCTCAGCTTGCACCTCACTGCCCCTTATGTCAAGCAACTGCTAGTGGGGCCACATGGAAAAGCAGCAAAATGATGGAGTGGACTAAAAAGAGTTCATCTGTGGGACAACAGAGACAGCAGACTGCAACCTGACTTTGGAATGATGTGGGCAAGAACAGCATTTCTTAAGCCATCTTTGCTGTAGAAATGAATGCAAAACATCCACTTCCACCTATATCCAGCCCTCCCTTCAAAATAAAACATTAGTCAGAGCTGAGACAGGGAGAATTTGCCATCCCATCACAATGGGTCTACAAGTATAAGAGGGGCTCAAATGAACCAAGGAACAAGCCACACTGTCCAGATGGCAAAGGCAACTAGATTTTAGTATAAACTTGGGTAACAATGTGAGCTGCTCTACTGTCAGCTTGAGCAAGGCTGGAAAGATAGCACATGAGGTTTTTTTGTATCATTCATATTCAAGTTTTCTCACAGTACAAGACACAGAATTAACTGTTACAACAGTGGCTCACCAATAACCTATAAAGGCAGCTTCATATATCAACTTCCTAAAGCCTTGGTCACTAGAACCAATTATAATATGAAAGGAATAAAGATCACCTGGTGCTCTTTTCCAAAAGATTTACTTACTGGCTAAACCAACCACAACAGATAGTAGCACTTGGCCCAATATCCACTCCTGACTCAGCCAAGGGAGTACACAAGTGGGAGATGCTGTCAGCAATTTGCCTGTAGTCAGGATCAGCTGTAACAGTGCAGTAATATGCTGTACTGCATTCACCCAACATATAGATTCAGGAAAAATACAGTCCTAATCAATGGCACCATGTGCATTATTTACAAATACATTAAAACTGAATGCTGGAAATTGGAAGTCAAGATTAAGACATTGATTACAGCGATGGAAGAAGGCCATTAGAAATGAAAGGAGGGAGAAAAAAATGATCAGACAAGTTGATTTTGAGAGAAGGTCACTGGGAGACGTGGACATGGGCAGCTCCCCGGTACAGGAGGCAGTGTGGGGAAAGGAGCCAGTGCCAGGTGAGGAAGAACTCACCAGGCAGCTAAAAGAACCTGTGTGACAGTCCTGGGGGGCTTCCAAAACGTAAGGCATTAGGGTTCAGTACAGGAAAGGACCAAGAGACACATCCCAACAGGCAGTTAGTAGGGATCCATGTGAAATATTACAGCTTCTGCAATCATACTGAGATGAGCCTCCCTGGAGAGTTCTTTTCCCAGGTTCTACTTGTTTATTGGAAATGACAACATTAGTCACATTACAGGAACTAGAATTGGTTTAGTTATACTCAGTCTCCCAGCAGAAAGCTAATTTATATGGCAAACATACACTGTGTATGCACCGTTCTTGTATGTCAGCACAATTACACTGAAATCCTGTTTTTCCATGTATATATCTAGTGCAGTTACACACACCCAAGCTAACAGCAGTTTACCACAAGGCTGGTTACAACCATGGTATTAGAAATCAAAAGTAATATATTTCCCAGATTGCTTTTCTGCAACAGGTCATCCCTAGAAATACGGGAATATTGTTATCACCAAGCTATCGATAACAAGCAGATCGACGTTGCATTTTCAAACACTGCATTCCTTTGTTTTCCCTCTGCTCAGACTGTATGTCCTCACTGATGCCCTGCTGAGGACACAGCCACACAAACAATCCCATTTTCCTTTTAGTACCACTTCTTCAGTGCTGTTTCCAGATACCACTTTGGCAGAACAAAGCCAGATCCCAAATCCCATCACCCCCTGCCTGTGCCTTAACCAGTAAAAAACATTTTAAGGCCAGGTACCTTTTGACCTGCATCAAAACCCAGTGTAAAGCAGGTGTAATAACAAAAGGTTTAATTTCACTGGCAAAAAAAGCAGAAAGAACATAAATGCAGGAAGAGCATAAAAAGAGAATAAAGAACTGCATTTTCTGCTGTGGAATGACTGCTGAGGATTCATGTAAAACCTGGGCCAAACAGGCCGGAGAGCTGCCACCAGAGAAAGGCTGTGGCCATATGAAAAGCTCAGAATGAAACCTGGCAGAATCTCTGACATTAAGGGAAGCCACACCTCCGTTTGACAGCTGTAACTGGGCTGAGAATAACTCCAGCAGGGCTGCAGCAGCGCTCTGAAAGGCAGCAATTTCCTCCCAGTAGAACTGCTCTATGGAAACCAGTATTTATTCTGTGTGCTTGTCCTCACAAAGTATTTTAGGGAAATAAGTATCCCACTCGACAGATAAGGAATTGTAGGGAGAGATGCTTTAGTCAAGGTCACACAATGACTCAGTGCTGAGGATGCCCCTGCAGTTCAGTGGCTAACACACATCCATTGTCTTTTACTACAGGCAAAAGCCTTGAGGAATTTCTGTCATTACCAAATCAGCCAGGTCATCTGCTTGGAGGAAAACATCAAGGAAGAGGGAAGAACAACTCCCTTCTTGCAACAATCAGGATATTCCAGCTCCAAACAAAGAACGGATTGCTCAGGGAAGAGAAAAGCAGGGAGGCTGCAGGTGTCGCCTGTGCATCCCAGTTTGGCTGTGCCACCAGCATGGCTTGCCCACAGCCATGCCCTGGCATGTAGGACTGATTTTTGATTCATCCTTCATCCCACAGTCCAAGAGTCCCTCGAGGGAACAGGCACACTGACACTCAGTCTAGATACAGGGACACACTCAGCCCTCTCCTGAGCATCTCCCGCACACTCACACCTGCCATGTAGGGGATGCCTTCTCACACTCCACCCCAGACCTACCAGATCAACCCACCCCACTACACACAGCCCCTGCAGAAACACTCCCAAATACACCCCCTTACACACCCCCCCCATCTGCACATCTCAGTACACCTCCCTTCCATACAGACTGCGTGAACCGTATTCAGACATAGCACATGAACTCCCAATGCCCTCTCCACACACACAGCCAGCACCCCCCCTTACACACACACAGCCAGCACACCCCCTCACACACACACAGCGCGCCCACACATCCGCAGAGCGCCGTGAAGCGCAAGCGTGCCCAGACAAGGCACACACTCGGTGCCAC
>WYDI02006415.1:0-24555 GCA_009867235.2 Psittacus erithacus | reverse complement strand
ATCCTTGCAGCCCCCTTCAGACACTGGAAGCTGCTCTGAGGTCTCCACGCAGCTTCTCTTCTCCAGGCTGAACAGCCACAATGTTCTCAGCCTGTCTTCATACAGGAAGGCACCATTTTGCTTAACTGTTAATGCATGCTGATTATAATGAAGAATTCTAGTGGTTCTCCCAGGGTTGCCAGCTGAGTTGGTATAAGGGAGCCTGAGGGAGATGATTAAGTTATATTTTGAGCACAATCTTTCCTGACTTACTTGTGCAAACTGTTATCAATTGGATTCTGTGGTCTGCAGATGGAAGTAGAACATCCTCAGATGCATATTGCTTAGGCTGAGGGAGAGTGGGGGATTTGCATTCAGTTTTCTGCTCAGCCAGACTTGCCACTTGAGCCAGTAACTGCAGAGGCAACTGGTCATTTTTACACTGGTTTTTAGGCAATCTGTTTGGTAGCAGTTGTTCTGGGGGGTTTCAGTGGTACTTAATATTGGACTTTAGAAGTATAATTGAGGAGCATTAGGATTCCCCTGTGGATGCAGTTCCTGGACTCTCTGTGTCTTGGTACCCACCTCCTTACCTGACACCAGGCCTGGTAAACCAGCATTTTGGTCACTGTAGGATGCTTAGATCCTCCTGTGGTACATTTAGAGATACCTGATAATTGCAGAGCCTCATAAATTGAAGGACAATATAGCAACATGCCCAAGAAAAGTTATTTATGGTGTAAACATGATTTGAGTGCCCTTTCCTGATGAAAATATTACCCTCCTTGGTGTCTTTTTCTTGGCCTTTTAAATGACAGTGGGGTTTTTATCAGCACATTTCGGAAGTTGCTTCTAAGTGGATAGAAATGTGCTTCATTGTCTGGCAGTATTTCTGTCACACTGTTTTAGCTAGCTGTGTAACTTGCCAGCTGAGGTTCACTGCTTTCAGGTCATGTTTGTGATCCACTGTGACACACATCACTGTAGATCCACTGTCTTTCTTTCTTTGTGCTGTGTCACACTGAGACAGCATCAAGATGCATGACCTCTGTAGCATCACATCTCATGTAATTAGGGGATCCAAAACTCTGATGATGTCTTGGTACTGTTGTATGAATTTATGTCTTGGAAGGCACTATGGACACTGCACATAGCTACTGGAGATGTAGATGGGATCAGGAGACATGATTCTTGCTCCTGTATAGTGGGGAAATCATAGAATGGTTTGCTTTGGAAAGGACCTTAAGACCATGGGCAAGGGCACCTTCCACTAGAGCAGGTTGCTCCAAGCCCATCCGACCTGGCCTTGAACACTGCCAGGGATGGGGCTGAGCCTTATTCAGCTTCTGGCTCATTTTTTGTAAAACCTGAATAACAATTCTGTGCTCACGTTTGATAAGATCCACGGACAGAACCACAGAGTGGTTGAGGCTGGAAGGGGCTATCGGAGGTCCAACCTCCCCACTCAGACAGGGTCATCTATGGCACGTTGATCAGGATTGTGTCCACGCAGCTCTTGAATACCTCCAGGGAAGGAGACTCTGCAACCTCTCTGGGCACCCTCTTCCAATGCTCTGTCACCCTCACAGTAAAGAAGTTTTTGCTCATGTTCAGGTGGAACTTCCTGACAACAGACATGTTGCAGTAACACTGTGTTCTATAATCACTTGTTATTGTCCTTGCTCTCCAGCATCAAAAGGTGATCCAAATGTTCTAAGAGCTGTAACTCTTTTTGTTAAAGTAACTGGGTAAGAGAAGTCTGCAATGTTTGAGCACCTGGGTCAAGTATCTGGGTGGTGAAAAGGGCTGTGAGCTTTCTCAGCCTTCCTTTTAAAGTCTCATTGTACTTTACATCTCTGGAAGAAGAAATCAGTCCACTTCTATACATAAAAGACATGATAAGGCAACAGTTGTGCTTACACTTAGGTTGTAACTGGAGCACGAAAGAAGATACCAGGTAAAGGTTCAAGTATCTGCAGCCACTCAGCCACAAAACCAAGTCCTTTATACTGATAAAAGGGAATGGAAATGATGAGGTACCAGTGGCAGTGGTGATGATTGTCATTTGGTGGTGATTGCCTGTAGAGACCTGGCTTATCCACACAGTTCATTGGACTGAGCTGTCAACTGTTTATTTGCAGAGGCACAATGAATGGTTACATACATGTTAGGTTCCATTTCACCCTCTTCAGGAAAATGTGCCTTTATCATGAGCAGCCTACAGGTTAGGAGCAAAAGAAAAGGTGGAGATTGGAGTAATTTACATTAGGGGAATGGTAAGAGTAGTTTCACTCTTGCAACAAGACATACTGAGGTTTTCCGCACTTCCTAGAGCTTGCTCCCAAGCATGGACTTGACACTGCTAAGCAATGAGATGTGTTACATCATGAGATCATTTATTTGGTAGACGTAGGTTCTATTTGGTAGATGTAGGTTCTCTGCTCTTGGCCTTTCTTGCAGTATTTAGCAGAGGTTTTTTCCTAACTTACTTCTAACCTTGTGAGAAAAATGGTCTGAACAGATGAAATGTACAGAAACTTCCACAGTAAGAAAACCAGGGTATCTGCAGGCTTCATCCTTCTGGTGACACTGAGCTTTCTACCTTTCCAAATGCCAGCTTTTCCCTACCGAGCAGCCTTGTAAGCTATTGCTGTCAACCTTTGCAAAAACCTCTGTCCTCTTCAATTCACAACTGATAGCAAAAATGCGCCTGGGTGTTCTGTCATCTGCTCCAGGTACTTTCATCAGTTTAATTCAAAGAGATAAACACCTTTATCTGTCAATCCTAGAGGATGGAACCAGGAGTTTGCATGTGACTGCCCACGGATGGAAACATGTGAATTCTGTAAGACTTTGAAAGCTCCAACCTGAATCTGCATGGCGGAACTTGAGCTGTGCCAACATCTGTTACATGCTATTGCTGTCAAGAGTCTCTGCTGGTTCAAGTCATCATTTGCACTTGGTTTTCTGTAGCAGACATTGAATTCTGCACTTGTTTCTGTATTGTTTTCCTGCTAGTACATTTAGGTGTTTTAACCCATTTGAGTTTAGTGTTTCTAACACACTTTCTAACGTGTGCTGAAAACACCTACGAGGTAACGTCAGCTGTCTCTCTTGGACTGAAATACCCTGTGCATGGCAGTTAGTTGTCAAGAATGCCTGCTGGACTTAGTCTTAACTAACCCAAACCTAACTGTTCTGATCGTGTAACTGCTTAATATCACCAACTGCAAACTTCCTGTAATCTTGCACAGTTGTGCAATTTAGTAGGCATTCTCCTACTAAAAGCATTATGTGATACTATTTAAATGATCTATTTAATCTGATTTTTCCTGCTTTGCTTTTCTTTTTTTCCCCGCTTGTGCACATAAATATCCTCACTGGAATCTCTAGAGAACTTTTAGAAATTACTAAACTTACCTTTTTTGAATACAGGAATCAGAACATTACTGACTCTGGCAGTGGGCACATCCCTTAATGTATAGAATCCCAGACTGGTTTGTGTTGGAAGGGACCTTAAAGCTCATCCAGTTCCAGCCCCTGCCATGGGCCCAGACACCTTCCACTAGAGCAGCTTGCTCCAAGCCCCTGTGTCCAACCTGGCCTTGAACACTGCCACGGGTGGGGCAGCCACAGCTTCTCTGGGCACCCTGTGCCAGTGCCTCAGCACCCTCACAGGGAAGAGCTTCTGCCTTAGATCTAACCTGAACTTCCCCTGTTTCAGTGTGAACCCATCACCCCTTGTCCTTTTGCTACAGTCCCTGATGAAGAGTCCCTCTCCAGCATCCTTGTAGGCCCCAAAGACTTCTGATTTCTTAGCACAGAGCTCTGAACTGTGCTCACAGGCTTTGTTCTTTCTTAGTTTTGGTTGGGCGTATGGTTTGTAGCAAAACAGCACTGGCTTTGTTTTTTCATGCTTCTCAGGAGATCCTGGCTGACATTTATCTCTGCCTTCATTCTGACTCTGCAGAGCTCTTTATGCAATTTATTCTCCATTGAATTGTGAGCTTTCTCATAGCTGACAATGAAGATGACTCAGACAATTTACAGCTGATTCAACAGTAGAAGGTCAATCTTAGCTTCTCCTTTACCCTTTGGGTACTAAGGATTTATTTTCTGCCCAAGAAGGACATTATTTGTAATCTCTCTCTAGTGTAATTTTCTCAGCCTCCCATTTTCTTCTCCTCTTTTTATTTTTTTGGTTTCCAGGGTCTAAGTAGCTTATTAGAAGTCTTAAAAACTTGCCAGGAAGGCATTTAGTATTAGTATGTAGGATGCAGAAACAGGTTGCATGTGAATGACTGAACTGCAATTGTTTGAATTTATGGTGAGACTGAAAAGCCAGCAAGGAAGAAAGTAAAAAGTATTTCACATCTCCCATCAAAACAGCCATTTTTCACATCTCAACTTGTCAAACAATCTTTAGTGTCATTTATAACCCTCAAAATATGCTTTTTCTTTAAATCTAGACTTTTACATGTTTTTATTTGAATGAATCTTAAAGATACTGCACTGAAGTGAAACACTAGATGTGGTTCCTGGAGTCTGCTCTTAGATGAATAGAGTGTGGTTTCTGCTTTCACTAAGTGTATTTGTTGAACTTCCCCTGTTTCAATTTGAACCATCACCCCTTGTCCTATCGCTACAGTCCCCTGCAGTCTCTCCAGCATCCTTGTAGCCTCCTTCAGACACTGGAAGCTGCTCTGAGGTCTCCATTCAGCTTCTCTTCTCCAGGCTGAACAGCCCCAATGTTCTCAGCCACTCTTTGTGTATAAATAATACAGAAATATATGAAGCCTATGGCTGTCCTTGGCTTGCTGCTTGGCGGAAAGCTGTTTCTTCCATTTCTTCCCTTTGACTCATTTTCACATAGGGAGAATAGACTTGTGGCTGTCCTGTTTATTTCTTGGAGCATCTGAACTGGGAGAGATGATTGTTTTTACTAATCTTGCATCCCATTAACTACTCCTGGCTTATGATGTCATATACAAATACAATCCTAACAACAGGCACAAAGAAGTTGCTTTAGGGCAATAACATGAGCTTTCAACTAGGAAGAGAATTGCTTAGGCAGTCTTTGTCATTGAATTTGTCCAGGGTGTTATAGATAGATCATCTTCCAGAGCAATTGTTGTGACTGACTGTCCTCTAATCCCATCCCAAAAACAGGAAGAAAAAGTTGGTCCCTTTAGAATCTTGCTGAATTTGATCCATTAATCATTTGAGCATGGAGGGAAATGCACCTCTACAAACTGTGTGTGGGGGTCTCATTCCAATAGATTCTTCTCTTGCTTTGTGAAAAAACTACCTGCTCAGAATCTGAGCCTCATGGATGTTATTGCCATGTATTGATTAACCCACATTTACTGTTCTGACCATTTAAATAGCTGGTGGAAAAGCAATTCTTTCACCATTCTTTTCAGTTCCTAATTTCTGTAATTCATTTTAGTAACGTTTTGTGATGGAAAATGTATGTGCCACAATACATCTCTGTTCTGTCTTTGCTAGTCAGGAATAGTCCACTGTTAGAAATAGCCCCCAGGGGGACTCTGGCTGGCTGTGTAGTATTTTACTTTCAGGAACAGGAACATGTTTTACTTGACAATGCCCTGAAAAATTCAACTTCCAACCATATCTAACAGGGTGCTAAACATTCAGAGAGAAGATTTCCACACTAATCATTCACTGAGAGCAATGCAACGGAGAGAGAAACAACCAATGCAGATGAAAAGCACTAATTGTGCTAATGAAACTTCAATGTCTCCTACTGACAAGGCAAGCATTGGAAAGCTGCTGCCTCTTTGAAATGGATAAAGCACAGTCACTCAATAAATGTTCCTTATTTGTCATGGAATCTTCCCAAGCAGTTCTGGAGTTTAGCTCTCATAAGCCAGGAACACCCTAGTAAGCAGTTTCAGTGTAGCAGATAATAATAGAGAACCAGATGCAAGTAAACGTAAGGGTTGTGTCAGTCTCCTCTGGCAGTTCAGGAATGAGGCACCTCCCCTTCTTGGTTCATTTTCACCTGTGGGTACTGACCAGGATTGTGATAGTCAATACCAGGAAGCAGGTACCGTTTCTCCTCATTTTCATAACACCTGTTTCACATAGAAGAAAGAAATCAAAGTGCAAGGAGGCAGGAAGAGAAGATACCAAGGCCAGCAGGAGCCAAGGGAGCTATAATCTGAGGGAAACTAATCCATCAGTGATGGTTTTCTTCTGCCATTGTCTTGAAGTCTAAAGAGATTTCCAGAATCTTGGCTCTTCTCTGCTGTAATGACTTTTCCAACCCTGTCTGTGAAAAACCTCCTGGCTTCCAGTGAAAAGGTTGTGGTTTACCCTTCCTTCTGGCTATCCTAGAGGAAGGGAGGGCGTTGTGAGTTCTGGACCTATTGGGTATGAACAGGGAGTTGAACTTTCCTTTCTCTGTGGGATATTTTCAGTATGCTTGAGGGTACTTTTAGGCAGTGAGAGTCTTTTCTAAGAGCTTGTATAGAATAACTATCCCTGTTGGTTTCTAAGCTTTAATACTCTTTCTTATATCACACTGGTGATATTTTTCTTGAGAACCGAAATGAAAAGATGATGTAGAAATATCTATTCATTACAGAAAACTAGTAAGATCCAGCTACTGGTGCAGGATTTAATTGCTGTGTATTGACTGCAATGAAAATTCCTCCTTCCAAGGTTTTTTTTTTTTTCTATCTTTGGAGAAAATTCTATGACCCAAGCTGCTGTGCAGCCCCATTTCAATGAACCTGCTTTCTGGAGTTGCTAGGTGCAACATTATTGTAAGGCAGTTGGGATGCTCAGTGAGGAGTGCATGATGAAAACCTGTGTGGATGCTGTGCAGTTTTCAGACTCATACATAATACATCCTGCATAGTTTCCTGGTTTTCCTAATATTTGGCTGTGTAATGCCAAGGTCAGCTGCTGTTGTTCCCATTTCTGTGAGATGACTTTTCTTTTCTTTTTAAATGTTCCTAGTGGAATTAAACACTGGACATGAGCATAATAATAAGCTAAATAATTTGCTTACATCCAATTTGGAGACTGGCCTAGTTACTGTAGAAGCTGTATTAAGCATGCTGGCTACTGGCATTGCTCTATGAAGAAAAGGTTAATGCCATAAAAATTATGTGTCCTCAGATGTTTGTATCCTGTTAGCAACTGCCCACACCATTTCCCAAAGGTCAGGTTTCGTGTTGCTGAGTGAGAATCTGCTTCTGCAGCCTTTATGTTCTGTACTCAGAGCTCCTACTGATTTTAATCTCTCTAAATCAACAGAAGTCTTATGGGGGGGAGAGGGAGGGAAAACCAAACACTACTCATGTTTTAATGCCTCTCTGTTTCTGAGGTAGTTGTACTTCATATTTGCAACGTTAGCACACGGCAGTCAGTTCAAAGGTAATGAGCCTTATATGCTTCTAAGAACAATAGCTTCTGGCAATGTGAAAGGTATAAAAGTCTGCATGATGCTTTAAAGCTGTAAGAGCAAAGTCACTAGGCATAAGAGAAAAAAGACATTGGTCTTGGTTCTGGCAGGGATCAATTAATCTGCTCCCCAGATGAATCCTGAAGATCCTTTATATTCCTTGATTCTGTCCCAGTGGTGCAGCCTTCTTAACCCTCCACCACCAGCCAGGCCTGCCAAGAGCCAGGCTGTCTTTGCCCAATCAGGCTGTCTTAGTCTCATCTTGCTGGCGTGCCTCAACATGACCTTTTAATCCCTTTGCCCTGACAGGAGCCTACAGAATCCCCCACTTACTCCATTTTCCGCCAAGAAACCCATCATTTCAATCTCTGATCTTCTTGCCAGCTTTGTAAATGTATCCTTGAACAAATCTCTCTCTCCCCATTTTCCCTTCTTTCTTTGGCTTTTTCCTGCATGATCATTTCCCACTTCTATTTGTTAGTGCCGTTGGTTGTCTGGAGTTAAGCTGGCTAGCTGGATGAGTGAGGCATTGAATGAGTAAGGGCTTCCAAAAGCAGTGATCAAAGAAAAGAGTTATATGTTAACCAAACAGGTATATACTTTGAGACCTAATAACGCGACAGTGTCCCCTATTATGTCATAGAATCATAGAATCAGCTAGGTAGGAAAAGACCTTTAAGATCATCAAGTTCAGCCATTCCTCGGCACTTGCAAGGCCACCACTAACCCATGGCACTGAGACCTTTGTCTACATGTTTTCAGTTTTATATTTGGATCTAATAAATTTCTTGCCCTTTAGCCTAACAACTTGTTAAACACAGAATATTTTTAAATGAGAAGCAATCTCAAGTAAGTTAAATAGGAAAGAGCTTGAAAGCTGTGATTATTCATAATTCATGCTAGCAGTGACAGCAAGTTACCACAAAGGATCTTCAGAAGCTGGTTTATTTATTGTTTTATTACTATTCTGGCTCCTTACCTTTCCAGCTGCTCTTTAAGGTTCAGGATTCACTTCTCAAAGCAGCAAGGGCTGTTGATGTGTCTCTCGGAAGGGACTTTTCAGCTGTTGAAGTTATTTCTTCCCTTGCTGCCTTCCTGAGTCTCCTGCTAATGCTCAGTAGTGTACTTCTACCTGGGAAGTAGTTATGATGAGAAGTGATGCCCAAGTCAAAGAGAATCATGGAATCAACCAGGTCAAAAAAGCCCTTTAAGCTCATCAAGTCCAACCATTTCCAGCAGTGCCAAGGCCACCACTAGCCCATGGCACTGAGGGCCTCGTCTTTATGGTGTGTGAACACTTGCAGGGACGGTGACTCCAGCACTGCCCTGGGCAGCGTGTTCCAATGCCTGAGCACCCTTTGGGAAAGGAATTGTTCCTCATCTCCATCTAAACCTGCCCTGGTGCAGCTTGAGGCCGTTTCCTCTTGTCCCATCCCTTGTTCCTTGAGAGCTTGCTCTCCATTGAGCCAATTGCTGAAGGTATCCTGAACTTGCTCATTCTATGCTTCTCATCTTAATTTTATGAAGCAATGGATAATACCCAACTTGGGAATGGGATTTCAGGTGTAATGCTAATGAGAAATGTCTGTATAATTTGTAAGAACATAAGTAGTTCTGCTGCAGAACTGTGTGTGAGCTTATCCAGCAGAAAATATGGAGTTACAGAGGATGTACTGGACTCCTGCCAGGATGAGCCGCATACATTAAGTGATAACCAGAGCTGGAATATGCAGTGATTATGGTGCATAATTTATGATATTAGCCTATTTGTCTTTCCCTTTTGAGAGGAAGGTTAGTAAGTGGCTTAATTTCATCTTGCGTAGAGACGTGCTTGAAAGTATCTTTGGGGTCTTGTATACCTTACTTGTTCATGATACAATTGCTAAGGGCCAAGCTCAGTTATGGAAAGAGATGACTGCAGGTTTTACTGTGCCGCTGCCCCTGAATTGAGGATTCCTCAGGCTTTGAAGGAAGACCTCAGTATTCCATGTGGACTGCCATGTAAATGTGGCAGTCTGATTTCTTTTACACACTTGGGGATGGCTTTGCATTTCCCGTCCTCAGTATCACAGGATAGTTTACTCACCAGTCATGGTATAAGGAAAAGATAATGATGGCAAGTGTGAAGAGCTAAGAATTAGTCTCTCTTCTGTTTAAGTGTGGAGTTTAAAAATGAGAGGATGGGTCCATCCAGATATAGACCATGCTATAAAACAACAGCCCTGCAAGTACATAGGGAATGGTTTTTCACACAGTTTTTCCTGCTAACAACGAAGTTTTCCTTCAGTTAAAACTAAGCTTATCTCCATCTCTCTGGTACCTTCAACTGTTGCTCATGGATCATAGAGCAATGTGTTCCCAGCATGTGTGAAAGCACTGGGGAATGCTGAAGCCCGGCTTCTATAGGTGACAGCCACAGAAAGGGCTGGCCATTTCCTTCCTTCATACTTCCGCGCTTTCAGATTGATGACAGTTTTATACTGAAAACATAGAATATTGAGGAGTGGGCAAGTAGTGCATGCCCTTAATGGCTAAATACAGACTATTTAGCTGATAAGTTGTATTAGCCTCACTCTTTGTAATGAAAAGGTACAAAAAAGAAAGCAAACTACAACACAGCAAACCACCGTATTCAAGTCGTTGAAATTAATTCAGTAAAGTGAGTTTCAGGATTGGGCTGTAAAACCTTCAGGCATTGTACAAATGTCTGAGCTAATGTTGGATTATGTACAAAATGAGCTGCACAGATACATACAGTGCACTGCACAGGGCAGGTCTGTGTGACTCCACTTGACTACCGCATGTAGGAAAGGCAGCAGTGCTCTGCTGCTGTCCAGTATCTGTTGCATCAGTCTTCCAAGGAATCACTGATTACCTTGGAAAGGAGTTTTCTTTCATCAAAAGCAGTGATAACAATCAATGATAACAATGCTGATATTCTGGGTGAAAGAGATGAGGAAGTTTATTCCAAAATCCTGAGGTTAGTCAGACTCTGTCAGCGGTGCCCAGTGACAGGACGAGGAGCAATGGCCATAAACTAACACGGGACAAGTTTCACCTCAACATGAAGAAAAACTTCTTTATGTGAGGGCGTCAGAGCCCTGGCACAGGCTGCCCAGGGGGTTGGACTGGGTGATCTCCAGAGGCCTCTTCAATTGCTCCTTTGAGTCTGTGATTTTTATTGAACCAATTATGCCAAAGATTCCAAGATTTCCATCAGTTTGTACAGTGCTGCAGTTACTGAAGATGTGTCTACCAATGAAGAAAACCTCAGAGCTGCGGTTATCATTTTCCAAGTAGGCTGTTTTCCTAAGTTTATCTTGGGTAAGATTAAATAATCATTATTTGAGCTTTCAGATGTGAATGTTTCATTTCCCATTGACAAAACTGTGTTCTGTAGTGTTTTATCTTGTCACTGTCGTGGTAGATGTGCTTGTACAGGTTTTAGTTCTCAGGATGTACAGCCCAGAGGTACATGGCATCCCTCTGGCATAGCAAATTTCAGTCCTCATCTATGAAGAACTGCCATGCAAGAATACTTAATCTGAAGATAGCAAGCAGATTTAAGAAGATTAATTCTCTTATCGATGTAAACACTGGCTAGGTAACTAATGTGCTGTGACTCCTATTCATTATATCAAACTCAACCTTTGGCAACAACTCATTGTTGCTTTGTCCCACTCCTCCTCCTTTGTTTCATCTCCATCTGCTCACTCTGTCTGGTATTTGCACCGTGTCGTATGAGGTGTCCAAGCTTACTAGGGCAAAATGTTATCTTCTGTGGAAATAGGGTTTAGCTGCAACACTACTGCAATACAAATGTAATGTTAATGCTTGTGCTGCTGCCAGTTTGACTTTTCTTTCTCTCTGTGTAACTCTTGAAAAGTACCATTCATATTATGGAGCTAGTTGAGCTATGTGCCAGTGAATGTTAAGGGTAAAATCAATCATATCTCACTAGAGCCCTTTAAAAGAAGAGTGCTAGTCAAAGCCAGTCATCAGAACTCGATTCGTTATTGTTGCAAGTGCTATCTTCAGAAATTGGTATTTCTTAGGATGGAATGAATGACATTTTCAGAGGATGATTCATCCTGCCCCAATGTAGTGAAGCTTAGTCACCTACTAGAGTTGTCTTTCTCCATCAACTAGGTATTAGGACCATATGAAAAGCTTCTATTTGGTGCCTGACTTGTTTGAATCATACTACAAGTGTTCTGGGTACAGCCCCCATTTCTGACTCCGTCCTGCTTCTGCTCCAACTGCTAGAAAGTGATTTTTCTCTTGCATTATGATGATCCTACAAGCATAGATCTTACCATTTACATGCCCTGGCCTTTAGGACTTAAATCACTGCATATCATGAAACAATTTAATTAAACAAAATGTCCTTTTAGTTATCTCTTAACAGTATGTGTCATTAAATAAATACATTGTGTATTGGCAGAGTAAAGCCAAATTGCATCAAATAACGAAGTACTACACAACATTCTTCTGAAGTTTGCATGCAAGTAAATCTCTTGCCTACTGTTTGCCAAATTAGGGGGCTTTTCCCAATTTCCTTCCTGGATAAAGCCAGGAAGTATCTGAAGATTTTGGTTCATTCTGTCTCTTCCCTGCTGGTATGCCATCAACACGGATGCAGCATTCCTTTCAGAAATGGTTGGTTTATTGTAGCAGTGTGGAGATGTAACAGGGAAGCGGCCATGGTGTTCCCATGACAGCTAATGGCACTCTGGGAAAGCATGAAAGCGATAAATAGAAAGGGAAAAGCAGTGGATTATTTGATACCAGTTCTTAGCTTTCTTCCCATTGAGGAGGTTTTGTTGGGTTGTCTTTGTTTCTTTATTCCCTTTTGCCATAGCAATATATAACTAGAAAACACTATGAAAGGTGCTGATGTGAGCACATGAAAGGGTATTGAATGTGGTTTGAAATTGGAAAGATCCCCTTATAATGAAGGTCATGATTTCAAAGTATTGAAGAACAGTGAAGCTGTTTCCCTTTGCGCTGCTTACGCTTGTGTCTCTTGAGCTGATATTTCACTTAAAATTAGGCAGTAAACAAAAAGAACAAGATAAAACCATGAGGAATATCGGGGGACTCCTGCTCTGAGATCAGTGGTGCTCTTCCCAAGAAAGATACTTTCCAAACCCTGTCTGTCACTTGATTTTCAACTGACAATTCTACCAATAGCCTTCTGAAACAAAACTTGTGGGTTCTGGGCTTTTCTCTGCCATTCTGCTGTCATTGCATAGAACTGACATAAAGCAGCAGGGAATACTGTGATATTAGTTGGCAGAATATATTTAGCTGGCTGCGTTAGTCACTGGGGACTCTGTTCTGTTTGTGTGCTTCTGTTTGTTTGATTGAATACGTGTTTGCATATGGAACCATGCAGCAGATAAACATCATGCTCATTATAATAAAAAGTAAAGCTCTGGTTTTACTTGATCAGGCACCTGCATGTCCAGGAAGGCAAGTGCAGGCCTTGTGTACAAGTATTAAAAGAAAGCAATATGATTGTCTTTTTGCTTTTGTCTAAGCAGCCTGCGGAGCTTTGACCTGCCTCACCTATGCATTGCCAAGCATTTCTGCCCCTCATTGTTGAAACAAATAGCAGTCTGCATCATGCAACAGTCAACTTCTATGAGGAGAACGGCAGCAAGGATCAAGTGCATATATGTTTTTCAAGGGGGGCAAGTCAGATAAAAGGAATCCAGGTTTGAACTTAATCACCTGCAAGAAAACAAGCCTTGCAGACTTGTCCTGAGGCAAGAAAATACTTTAAATGGGAGTGGAGGAAGAAGGGACTGAGAAAGGACAGGACAGGGGGTGATGGGTTCAAACTGAAACAGGGGAAGTTCAGGTTAGATCTAAGGCAGAAGCTGTTCCCTGTGAAGGTGCTGAGGTGCTGGCACAGGGTGCCCAGAGAAGCTGTGGCTGCCCCATCCCTGGCAGTGTTCAAGGTTGGACAGGGCTTGGAGGAAGCTGCTCTAGTGGAAAGTGTCCCTGCCCATGGTAGGGATTGGAGCTGGATGATCTTAAGGTTCTTTCCAACACAAACCAGTCTGGGATTCTGTGATTCTATAGGGGATGACAGTACCAGGGCAGGCCTTACCTCTATAAAAAGAAGTACACAATCTATCAGTATTTTCAGAAACAATAAGTTTACAGGGCTTTCAAAGAAAGAAAATAAAGATTTTTTTTATATACCTTCTGCTTTAAAGCTTTTTGGCATCTGGTCATTTGCTCCATAGTTGAGCCCCTCGCTACTCAATAAGGTGACTTCATTGCTTTTCTCACCTAATAATCTTTACTCTAAAACCTGGAGGTTTGAGAAGGGGAACAATTAATTCCCTTAATTCCTCAGTGAAGCACCAAGTTGATAATCAGTCCATTTCCCATGGAGCACCACTTTTTTGGGATGAAAACCAGAGCCTGACATTTTGATGCCTTAAGGTTTTTTTTCCGCAATGACCTGCGTTGACTCAGGTAGTTCTGAGCTGTCTCTGAGCTGACTACCAATGAAAGTGACTTTAAACTTCCTCTTGGCCTTAAATCCTGTATTCTCTGGTTTGTAACTCTATTAAATGGCTAGTCCACCTGAAATAGTTGAAGCATGGGCACCAGGTTGAGCCAAATAATACAAGTGAATCCTGTATCTAATAGATTGTTAGTTGCACACCATGTTTTTAAATTATTTCAAGTTAAATATTAGGGGCTAAACAGTGCCAGTGTTGCAGAGTAACGGAAAAGCATAAAGACAAACTCTCTTCATTGTCATGCCCCTTAATAATTCCTTTAAGTCTTGTGCTTCAGTTAGTGGCAGCCAGCATATACTTGCTAACATTTGTGCCTTGGGTAGAGTACAAAGCAAAACTGCTTTCCATGTCAGTGGTTGGACATTCAGAGTGGTTCTGGGATCTCCATCCTTTGAGCTACTTGGCAGTTGACCGGACTGAGCACCAGCAGGAGCTGTTGAGTGGGTGGTTGGACTATGTGAGCTGCAGAGGGGTTCCTTCCAAAATCTGCCATCCCAAATCCATCAGAGGTTCTGACAGCAGCTTCAGAAAGTTTTTGTAAAACCAGGACTTTTTATGCCCTCTAACTCCTACATGCAGTAGCTCCATTGGTACAGTTGTAATAGCAGTTGGTTTGTAATAGCAAAATGCACAAGTACTTTATTACCTGGTTACTGGAAAAAGGTTGATTTCCCCTAATGCCTGTTTTTTACAGAAATGCCAGTTTCTCACAGACATGCCAGTTTCTCTGGTCCATCCACTCAAGCAGAATAGAAGAGCTGAGCCTAGTGCTCACTGCAGTCCTGCTGTTGACTTTGGTCTTTGGATCAGGCCTTAGGTCCTGACAATGGGGGGGTTTGTGTGCAATCTCCGGGATGAAATTTAGGTTTTTATGTGTATGGTAATGGCTGCTGAGCTGTAAGATAAGCTCTGTGCTAGGCAGAACTGACCACCAGATGTCTCATGTCTCACTACATACTGTTCACAGAGGAAGGGAGCTACCCCGGGAAGCCTGGAGGGTGCCATGCGAATGTAACAATTTGGCTTCTTTTGGGGAGTATGTTAAGATCACATAAAAATGGCCTGGATGTGGAATCCAGGCATAAGGAGTGTGTTCTTCTAGGGCTGGTTAAAAATAAATGCAGAGAGACTAGCATCACTGAATAGGAACAGGATTCTTCAGAAAGGGGAGGAAAACAAACAGTTAAAGGCCAAGTACAACACTGGGTGATGGGTTCACACTGAAACAGGGGAAGTTCAGGTTAGATCTAAGGCAGAAGCTCTTCCCTGTGAGGGTGGTGAGGCGCTGGCACAGGGTGCCCAGAGAAGCTGTGGCTGCCCCATCCCTGGCAGTGTTCAAAGCCAGGCTGGACAGAGCCTTGGGTGACATGGTCTGGTGTGAGGTGTCCCTGCCCGTGGCAGGGGTTGGAACTGAATGAGCTTTAAGAACCCAAAGCATTCTGTGATTCTATGATGGCATCACCCACAGCAGCAGGCCTGCCCACTGCCAGCACTTACAGATTGCAGCAGAGATGGTGGGGGCACATTGGGCTGCTTGATGTTACTCCCGGCCTGCCCAGCCCCTGGCCAGGATGGTTGCATAAAGGGGAGAGGGAGAACCTGGCATCCTTTTGGGCACTGTTTCCTCTCATGTTGCTGCTCGTGGCTGTGGCAGGAATGAAACAGCAGGGCTGCTTTTGGCAGAGCCCAGAGGGGATGGAGGGGCAGGGACCCCCGTGGCAGTGCTGCAGAGCCAGGCTACCCGAGGGGGCCGTGCCATGCAGTGGCAGGGGGAGAGTCCACTTTGAAAGACTGGAATGGAGAAATCAAAGAGGAAGGAAAACAGAGATGTTTGGTACAAAATAGAGAATCTAGGCTAAAAGAGTGTCCCCTGCACGAATGGGTAGTGTAGCGAGAGAGGAGGGCGTCACTTTTACTGAACGAGCAGCTGGGACAAGGGTGTGATGGAAGAGAGTAAAACTAAACCAAAGGTCTGGCTGGCAGACTTTGATCCTCCTCAGAGATCTGGTCTTTTTTTCTCTGCAGACCCAAGCACTGAAGAGCTTTGTGTAAAGAAAGAGCCACTTCTGTTTTTCTAGAGATCAAGAGCAGGAGACTGCCCAATATTTGCACGGAGGGAGACCTCTAAAAACATTTACGGTGGCGTGTGTTTGTTCGTTTGTTTTTCCCAGCGGGGTTACAGTTTCCATTGTGCTGCATTTTGGGTTTGTGATCTATGGCAGTTGTACAGTTTCACTCCAGCAGAGTTTTAATCTGATATCAGTTGTTACTTTAACTTAGTGGACACATTTGAAATCCTGGAAGTACTTTTTCCCCTCTGTCTTAAACTGACATTGCCATGCATGTGTGCATCTTGTGTATCCTGCCATGCATATGCTTTCCTGTTTCTTCATGCATATCCTAATGATGTGCTATGATAGCATGTTCTTGTAGTAGGCTGGAATAATAAAGCCACTTTTTTATAGTGAAGACGATGAGAGCTTTTTCTTTACTACAGTTGGTAGTTTCAAGCGTTTATTTAACAATATCATCAGTTCTTGGATGACGTTCCCTTCAGCCAAGCTGCATGCTTGCCTTTCTAAATGGAAAGCTCGCTCGGTCTCTGGTAGAAGCCCATCAATCAGCAAGTTGGTTAAAGGTGTAATGTTATCTACAGTTAAGTCCCATGTTTTTCCGTGTGTTGCAATACTGTACAAGGAAAGCAAAGCAGCAGGGAAAGCGTGCATGTTAGGGAGGATAATAGCATGGCAGAAAGCTTCCTGATTCTCAAACAAGTGGGAATTCCGTTCGATAACATGGGATTACAGTGGATTTGCAACCAGGACACTGGGTTTTACTAAGTCTGTGTATCAAAGCTTTTTCTTTCCCTTGTCAGCTGGTTGAGTGATATTTGCTTGCTCCATTTCAAGATGAGAGGTTAGAAGCTGGTGTAGGCCATTGCTTGCCAAATCTTGTACAACGACTGCAAGGCACAGGGCTAAATAAAGGGGACTCTATGTACACTGCTTTTGTACTGTGGAGTAGAAAGGGGCTCTGTGAGGAAAGCAGAGCCCTTGGAGGCACAGCATGTGTACGCAGGATGCTGCTCCTAGCTTCATACTGCTTGTGTTTGGGCATGTACCTGTACCATGAGGCCTCATATTAAAGCACAGACTGTTTATATTGGTGTGGCATAGTGCTCTGAAGTACTCATCCACCTTCACCCACAAGGAAGATGTGACTAAAAAGCACCCGCTCTGCCTAGGATTTATGGTGAGATCTTCACCATCAACTTTGTACAAGGAGCTCCCTGTGCCTTTTTGTTCTCTATTTCCATGACAGAATAATCCTTTGTACCCCATTGCTTAACCCTGGAAAGTTAAACTAAATGAACAGTACAAAACTAAAACACAAACTGATATTATTGCTAGCTTACGCCTGTAATTTCAGAGCTGCATGCTGTGGCAGACTGTGACTGCTCTTTTGTGCAAACCCTTAGATATAGGAGGCTAAATAGTGAGTATGTGTCCGGGGAGGAAGGAGCTAGAGGTCAGGGGCATTGATGTCACGTTCGCTTTACCTGTGTGAGAGAATGATTAAGCCTCATACAGGCAGAGATGTGAAGGACTGAAATGGTGAATGAAACTAGAATAAAAGCCAATTGCATTTTCTCGTGTTGCAAATCTGTTTGAGTAGTAGAAGAGCCATGTTTTTTCCCCTTTGAACTGAAGAGAAGCTGTAGTGAGTCAGGGCAGAGACTTGCCTGTTCCAATGCATGGCATGGGCTAATAGGAGAGCTCTGGGTAAAAAGTTTAAATACTAGACAAGCACACAGTCTTGTTTCTCTCAATGTGCCCTTCTAGTTTCTGGCAGTGTGCAGCCAGGGGTTTCCTCAGCCACCATTGTAGCCACATCTCTGTGCTGAATGGCTTTTCGTGGAGTTTTGCAGGGCTCAGGGTCACTTCATTCACAAAGCTGTCTTTGCTCTGGAGGGTGGAACATGGAAAGGCTGTAGAAATACAAATGGCTAGTCCACCAAGAGCTGGTACTTACCAACTCCGTGCTGTGGAAATGAGTTTCACTTCTTTGGTGTTACTCATGACTCATACAGATGCAAGAAGAGAACTGGGCTTTTTTTAGTTTGCTGTATATTGTGCAGCAGGCAATGCCTGTGCACACAGCAAACCCTTTACCTTTAGCATATGTTGGTTTTTCATCAGAAGCTATTAGCCTCCACCTGGTACCTGTATTTTTTTTCTTTCACAAACTAAATTACAAATAAAGCTCCTGAAGCCTGCGTATGAAGCCTGTAATTGCTATGCAATGAAGATGAAACGCACTTCGCATCACTTCCTAAATGACAGTTTCTGGTACTTCTCCTGACCAAGGATTCTATGGAAGCAAAAAAATCTGCAAAGGAAATGCCACTTTATAGGAGTGTATCCAGAGTCCTGGGCATGCAGATACCGCGTTTCTTGCCAGAAGTTTATCTGTTTAGTAAATTTACCCTTTCTAAAGGAAGGGCCTCTGATCAATTTCAGTGGAAAAGTCAAATAATCCCATCAAGTGAAGGAGAAGCAATGTTTTATATTCCTTAATTAAGCAAACTTTTTTGCCACATGTTATCCATAATTCTGCATATGCCCAGAAGAAACAAATCGAATAGTCCTGCATATGCCCCAAAGCTCTCCCCCTCCCTGGGTCTCTCCACTTCCTAATCTCATAGAAGACTGCTTATACACTGTCTTCTTACGGTACAGGGGCTCACTGTGCTTGTACCCTTGCCAAATTCCCAGAGATTTCCTTTCAGATCAGACTGCGTGATCAGATTCCCCTGAAACTCCTCACCCTCTGTATTAGCATAAGCTCTGTTCAGAGTTCTATAATTTCAGATTATCAAAAAGCAGTATTTTCAGCAGAACTGCAATGCTGTGATACAATGATTTAGACTCCCTAGTTTTGTAAAACAGAAGAATTTGGCAGTCTTCTCTCCTTGGTAATCCTTTCTCGGAAAAACTAAGCTTCTTAATAAATCTCAGTAGTCATGGATGGAAATCCACCAGCTGCAAGAGTGTTTATTGACCTTTCCAAAGTGTTAGATTTAATGAGACTTTCTTTAGTACAACTGTACATAAATTAGTCAAGTCAGCTCTTTTCCATGGCTGCACTGATGAGCTTCTCAGCTTCTTTTAGCCTTGACTGGTTCTTAACTTTAAAGGACATGTTCGCACTTCAGTCCTCAGTGTGTTGTGGAAGTACTTGAGCCGACTCTCATACTGGGGCCAGTTTAAATGCAGTAGCCTGAAGATGAGAAGAGGGCTTATCCAACTTCTGATCGGGCTAGTCTGCAGTTTGACTGTGAGCAGTGTTTGAGCAAGCTCATCAAAAGCCAGCTTAGCCATCTCTACACTATGGTTGTAGGTGCAGATGTACCCCTCAGAGGTTTAGTGGTGCTTGGTCCTTTGCCCATACGTGTATTCAGTAAGCCTGCTGAGGGAGTATCTTGCACCAAAGGCGCTATGAGTGGAGTCTTATCATAGCATCACCAACTAGGTTGGGTTAGAAAGGGTCATCTCGCCTAATTCTAACCCCCTGCCATGGGCAAGGACACCTCACACTAGACTATGTCACCCCAGGCTCTGTAAAACCTGGCCTTGAACACTGCCAGGGATGGAGCATTTACCACTTCCTTGGGCACTCTGTGCCAGCACCTCCCCACCCTCACAGAGATCAGCTTCTGCCTTATATCCAACCTGAACTTGCCCTGTTTCAGTTTGAACCCGTCACCCCTTGTCCTATCACTACAGTCTGTGATGAAGAGTCCCTTTTCTGCTTCCTTCCATTCTTTCAATTTCATATCAAAGCAGCTATAGTCAGTGTCTGGTTTTCTCCAGCTCTATTATTAGAGCAGTGCAGCTAAGAAACATGGCTACAACATTTAGGAAGTCTTTGTTTATCCAGTTTCAGTCTTACAATAGGTATGTATCTTTCTACATAAAGGGAAGTATGGAATGATTGTCAGAGAAAAATGATGTCACACCAAGCACAGACATTCAAACCTCTAGTTGCATCAACATGTGTGTTATGAACACTTACCTATCAGATGGCTTTTGGTGCCTTTGCAGGATATATTTTCCCTCAGTAACACTGTCTGAAGTTGTAAGAATAACTTTCCATATTTAAAAGTACTGGCTGTAACACTCAAATACATACAAATTAGTGTTTCCACAGTGGTTTATTTGATTCTAGTTATGCAAACATATGGTGTACTAAAGGCTACCAAAATTTATGGCCTACTCAAACCAAAATGTTCCTGTTAAATTATGTCTGTTATCAAGACAGAACTGTAGTGTTTTGACACACATTTTTGTGCTACTGACAATCTTTATTTGTGTATGTTGGAGAGGGTGTATAAAAGAGCTCATTAATGTGTATAGTGCTTGGAACATGGAAGTCCATTTGACATGTCTTTCCCTGAAAAGCACTGGGATGTACGTTTGGAAAATCCTCAGAAACATCTCACCTGCATTTGTCACATGTCAACCATGTGAATGTGTACGTAGAGTGCTAGGTCCCTGTGAGCCATTCAGCCTCTCTGGGTGCTCTTCACACACTGTGAAGCACTCATTTAGCTCTTCCTAGCCTCTTTCTTGGAGGCTTTGATTAGTGCATCAATTAAATCTGTTAGTATTGGGAATATCATTTTTCAGACGGGATGTTAGGAAAAGTTCCATTACGAGGGTATTTTACCTCTGGAACAGGTTATACAGAGAGGTGCTGAAATCTGCTTACTTGAAACTTTTCTTACTTGAAACTGCTCTGCTGAAATACTGCCTTCCTTTCCACTAAAGTTTTCTATTTTCTTATGCAAAATACATTGCTTTTCCCTTGATGTTTCTATACCATCATTTTGGGGATCTCACGTAGTTTAAGGCCAAACTTGACCAGTTCAATAATTTCATCATCTGCATTATGCACACTACAGAACTTCACCAGGATTTCCTGGTGAGACTGACTTGTAGTGGACTGTGTACACTGTAAGGAAGTGATTCAGTCTTGCTGTAACGGTTCTGGGTGGCAGTGCATGCCCCAGCAATGGGGAGGGTTGACCCAAGAGAAAACCATCCTCACAGCTGCTAACTTGCAGTTTGTTACCTGAACTTTATCAGCTTTGTGCATGTGTTTCTCTGGTATCTGAGATAATCTTCCTCAGCAATGCCTACAGTCAGAAGCAGGACATTGTTTAGAACACTTAAGTGAATTCGTGTCTTATCTTCATTTTTTTCTTTACCATATTGTTTCAAGGTGGGTACAGGATCCAGGGCTCTGTTGTGATCTGTATTGATGCAGACCTGCAGAAGGATAGTGAAGGGACACTATTTAGTGCTCTGTTGTGAAGCACTAGAACAGAATTCTTGATAAAGCATTTATCTTTATCTATATAGTTTAAAGAGCTGTGGCCTCAGCAGGAGCTCCAGGGTGCATTCTTCAGGACAAATCATCAGTTTAGTTAATTTTCTACTACTCCCATTGAGCAAGGGTGAATTGCACTGCTCAGCTACTGACATTCATTTTTAGACTGAAAACTCTTCGTAGCAGAGAGCACGACTTGTTTACTTATGAAACCACTTGCTGCCCTTTCAGGTGCTACAAGATAGATACGGCGAAGTGCAGTTTGCAGAGGAACACCTTCAGAATGATTTAGAAGACTGTTATTATAGATCACTGAAAGTATGCAGTAACAGTAGAGAAAATGTTTCAGAATGCTAAACACATCTTTTCATTCCCCTGTTCAGAGGGGGATTTTTTTTGTGGCGTTTCTTAATCTGCCTGAACCAAAATGTCTGTAAGCATAATTCTTGATGTGATTCAAACGATAGTCACAAACATTACTGATGTGAGGACTTCCATGGCCACATCTGAAAACTGGTCAGCTGCACAGTAGGTTCATGCCCAGATTTGTAAAGCCTTAAGTTTGCTGAGGCTCTCGTCTCATACACGTGTTCACCCAACAGCTAAGGTGCAGGTCAAGCCCAAGGCTACAGTACTGGAGCCTTTTATGATCCCACAAGCCACAACAAACACAGACTGACAGGGGTCAGCTGTGCCATGACAAATACCACTGAGGGGGTAAGGACAAACCCACACACAAGTGGATGTGATGCCTTGGTGGGGGGCAGGAATTACACACCAGTTTTCAGAAGATCCCAGTGTTGTGTTGCTGTGCCACGATGAAATAATGAAAGCTCGATGTAATGCTTCTGATTATATTCTTTGTGGGTTAAGTGTGCTGTCACTTGATAGTCTGATGGAGAGATTTTGCGAGGGGAGGGGTTGAGCCCTGTGTAACCTCAAAGCACTTTCTTTCCACTGTGGGCAGCTCAGTTAGGCTGTCATTAAACTCAGCTTTTTCTAATTTTGTAATTCACCTCCAGACATTTGCTTTTGCTCCAAACACAATATTGGATGTAGATGTTTGTGTTTGTGGTGTGGGCTGTTTCATTACTGCTTGTCTGGCTTAGCCTTTTCTGTTGTCAGGTATCAATTAAATATTTGATCCTTCTTGAGCTATAAAATAGCTTTCTTCATCATGAGACTAATGCTCCTGAATTCAGGACTTCATTGAGGCTTGCTGGTGAGAAATACATGTATTTAAATACATTGGAAATAACATGGTTTTATTCTAACTTGTGTTTACACGCAGTGTTCCATAAGCTGTAGAAGTTTTCTGGCATTGAAGACAAACTTAGTTGAAGTGAATTCGCTTCAGTATTATTTCTTAATCCATCAGAATGTGCTTTCCTTTTCCTGGAAAAAACCCTTTTCAAGTCAGTTGCTCCAAATGTATCAAGTGACGAACTGCAGATAGCAAACCAAGCATTTGTCTGAGTTCATGCTTATTGCAGCAGTGTTCTGGAAAGCATTTGTGCTTAGGCTTTTAATAAGCTCCCTCTAGAGATCAATTACCATGATTTGCCTAGTTACTATGGATAAGAGGTTTTTGGGGGGTTGTTGTTGTTGTTGAAATGCTTTGTTAAACTGAAAGAGGCTGAAATGCTTTTACTCAGGCAGAATAAAACCAGAATGGGAAGCAGAACACAGTGTCTGTAAGGAAAAATCATAATTGAAATAGCAAAAGGGCACTGCAGCATTACCAGGTCTTGTAGGACAATTTTGTCTGTGTGTTTTAGGCTTGTTCACAGGTAGCCCAGAATGTAGGTCAGCAGGAGGAGATGTGTAAGAAGGAGGATAAGCACCGATAAGTTAATACTCTTGACAAAGTTTTCTCGCTATAAGGTTTCAGTATAATCGAAACCAGTTTAACATTTGAGGAAAAGCACCATGAAATGGAGTAATGGAATTAGCTTTTATGTTTTTCCAGGAACCTAAACCACATTTCCTGTCACAACTGTATATTATTAATACAAGGCATCTGCTAAATAGGAGCTGCCCTGAAATGTGCACAAGTATCATACGTCTGGTTTAAATCATTTGTTTTCTGACATTTGCGGTGAAAAACTGAAGCAAGATGCTGCCTCAGCCCATCGTAAAGAAGGAGTCTGATTTGAAATCCAGCAAGTTTTCAGCATGGTCTCACAGACAGATAGTATAACTCTGTTAATTTAGCAGCCAGGACTGTTACTGCCTGCATTTTTATGTCTTGCTTCCCTTTCATTTTGCATTCTGTGGCTGCAGCAATTAGTTTGCAGTCACAGAGGGAAATGAGCAGCTATCTTGAAAGCTGCTCACTTTCCCAGCCCCCTGGCCTTTACAACTGGGAGTAGAAAGCCAGTTGTTTTCTGCTTTTTGGAGTGGGGATGAGGCATGTCATCTTTTCTCATGTTGTAACCAGCCTTCACACTTCTGAGGCAAAGGGCCCAAAGTCTGGTAACAAAATGGGATCATCTTGGGAATAGAATGTCAGGAATATAACTTCCCAGGGGGCTAATGTCCTACCCAGATATTTTTCCACATTAATACCCACTCTGAAAAAAACCACTATTACTGCATTTCCTTATAGATTACTTCAGCATATACTAAGGATGACAAAGGCTTCTCTGGGAGCCAGGCAAGCCTGGAAGTTTGGCACTGAGTCCTGGACTGTGAATCAGGACAGCGAGGCTCAGAAATTCCTGTGTAGTTCCCCCAGGGCCTGCGTAGAAGGGCTCTGGATAGCATCACAGGTATCCGTGTGCTGCTGTGCCACGTTAGCCTCCTCGGTGCTGAACAGTGGGACAGCACATCTGAAATCCCACTTGATTACACTGGATGACTTACTAGAGGCCTTGAAGGCCAGCATAAGCTTTCACCAAATGTAGCTGTGAACTGAGGTAACGTGAGAGCCCTGATATGGAGATCAGCTCCCTTGCAGAGCTGCTCAGCTGTGGTTTCCCAGCCCTTACCAATGTGTTTTATGCTGATGCCAATGGCATCCCCTTCCTTTCATGCAGAAATAGTGTAGCAGTGGGACCAGGGCACTGATTGTGCCCCCTGTGCTGGGCAGTGGTGAGGCTGCACCTC
This sequence comes from Psittacus erithacus, assembly GCA_009867235.2. NCBI lineage: Eukaryota > Metazoa > Chordata > Aves > Psittaciformes > Psittacidae > Psittacus > Psittacus erithacus. The sequence goes on along the minus strand of WYDI02006415.1, from coordinate 99 downwards.
GAATCCTGTGCTCAGTTCTGGCCCCTCACTGCAAGAGAGACATTGAGGTGCTGGAGCGGGGCCAGAGAAGGGCACCGGAGCTGGTGCAGGGCCTGGAGC
>WYDI02006414.1:0-35088 GCA_009867235.2 Psittacus erithacus | reverse complement strand
TCCCCTGTCGTCCAGCGCTGTGTTTTGCTCATATTCTACTTGCTATAATTAATAAAATCTTAATTGAATTATGATCCATTGTGGTCCCAATTTATAACACCTATGTTGTTATGACATGCAAAACCTTTAGAAGTGTGCAGCTCTATGAGCCACATGCAATGGACACACAATTGACAGTTTTAACCTCCTCACTCAGGGCAGATGCTTTGTGACAGTTGGCTCTCTGGTGGCAAGAGGACCACAGAGGTGTGCAGAATGCCATCAGCTCACCAGCAGCTGTGTCTTGAGCACCTACTCAAACCTCTCTTTTGTACATGTGAGCCATGCTAAGGCAGCTTTCTGAGTTTTATGTTATAGTTATCACAAAAATTAAACTCTAGTGATTTGTACTTCTCTCGTTTATACACGTGTTTATCTTTCCCACTGAAAGTAGCATTTCTACTTTTAATTCCACTTCAGAATTATTCAGAAATGAAGTCATCATAAGTGAGGTGAAATCATACTGCTATATTGCCATTTTAATTCACTGCTCCATTACCCATTTCCCAATTAAAACATGCTCTACTCAATAATTTTCAGATCTTAAAGGAATTTACTTTGTTGCACAACACAGACTCACAGGAATCCCAATTTGTTGAATTCAAATAACTACTGCAGACAGTTACATTTGAGATATAATAAAATATCCAAATCAAAACATGCACCAATTAGAGGGAAAGTTCTTCTCAAAACCAGCGTTTCTAAAAGAGTGATAACATTTCCAAACTTCCCCATAAAAGATTGTTTGCCATCAGTATGTAACTAGATGTCTAATAGTTTTACAGTAACACTGGACAATAAAGTATCTCCTGGGGTATAACTGCAGTATTTAGCCATTGCTTCAAATGAAGACAGGAGTGTGACAGAAGTTGGTTTCACCCAGTAAGAATATGACTATTATTAGGGTAAAGGAAAATGACACAGCTCACGGCATCAGAGAAGACAAGGAAGAAGGACTGTGAGGCTATCCTTCTTCTCCATTCATGGCATTACCATGATAGGACTCTGTTTCCTCAGGGGACAGTATGTTCCATGTATCTCCCCATATTTTCATATATCCCTGAATATACTAGCCCCTCCAGGCAGTGCAGTCCAAGAGCCATTAGCAAAGAGCAACCTGGATGCTCAGGGTAGAACAGGGATATCAAGTACTGGAGCACAAGTGTTTCCATATAAATTCACCCCCTTCCTACAAGTTGAGAGCAACTTCTACATTTCTTTACCATGGGGACAGCTTTATCTTGTGGGCCACACGCTGCAATAATTGCAGAGGAATCTTCAGCCACGCTGTTTTATGTCCTTTGGACCATTCACTGGTGTTTTGAGCAGTACCAAAGGCAATGAGCTCTGCTCACAACACATGAACCCTCCAGGTAAGTAGGAAACATTCACTTTAGCTTTACATGGGCAGCATAAGACCTTACATGAAACACAGGTGTATTCTCTTTTACTGCAGACAGAAGCAGACCATTAATATTTTACAGATTTCTCATCCTCTCTGTTTGTGTAATTTATCAATGCCCAACAGGTCCTGTGCCAGCTATACATTAAAACTATTTTCAAAATATTTCATTGTCAGCCCATGGCATCTTCATTATTTATTAAGATAAGGGACATGATGAACAGGAACAGTAGGTAGCTTGCTTGCTGGAATGTACTTTATGAATCCTTTGAATGCACAGATCTACTAGGAATATATAGCCTGCAGGTATCAAACAGTCATAGGTATTATTCATGCAAATAATAAAAATATTGTACACTTGATGTAGTTCCAGCATTGTCTGCCTGGAAAGTTCTGCTTTTGAACATATACAAGCAGGAACTTTTAACCCTGCAACTTTATTACAGATGCGTGTGCATACAAGTCAGAAACTTTACTGTATTTAATCTAGGGTCTGTTATGGCTTTCTACAGTATGATGAGTGAAAAGGATGCACAGGTGAAAATCCATAATTCATGCACTATTCATTATTACTTTTTTAATGAGGAGTGGTAAAGTTCCTCCTTATGCCCCACAATAGGATTTCTTTAATTTGCCTTTCTCTCCTACACAAATTTTTTATAATTACCTTAAAGCAAAACACAAAAACAATCAAAAAAACCCCCCCAAAAAACCCACACAATGACACAACCACAAAAAAGAAAAAAGACCAACCACTGCAAAAAGCATTGTTTGTCACCTGATCACATTATCTCTTCTTAGTTCAGAGAATTATAGCTATAGATAGAAATCTATGTACAGAATTATTGTTAGTTCTATAGAATTATAGAAAAACATTCTTTTTATGTTGACGAGGCTCAGAAAGTCCACAAATAGACAAAGAAGCTGTCACATAAACATAAATTCCCAGCAGAATTCTGAAGTGTGGTTAGAAAAACTCACAAATCACACAGATCACTCTCTGACCCATCTCACTCTCACAGAACTACCAAAACCGCATTCAGCAAATAGCTCAGAGAGGGTAACAGGGAAAAGCAGTGTTTAGGACACAAATCTGTAACTGAACACTCAAGTATGTAGAAACATACCACACCTCTGTCTTTGACAAGTGTACTAGGGTATTTTTTAGAATATGATGAGCAGGTGCTCTGCAACTACAGAAAGACTTGACACCCATTTCTGCCTCCTCAGCCCCAGGTCTGCAGGTGTCTGATCTAGCCCTGGAGTAGCAAACCAGCTGCACACATCTTATGTTGGAAGACATCTTTGATTGCATACAATATAATAACAATATACTAAAACAACAAACAAAAAACCAGATACCACAAAACATGTCCCCCCTCAATTTATGCCTTCTGCAAGTTGGTTTAATAGTGTGAATGCAGACAGCCACCTCATTGCATGTTCTTTGTACGTCAAAGGTGAAGCTCAGACCACAGCACCACATACTCAGTAACTGTTAGGTAGCCCTCTAGCTGACTGGGTGTCCTGAGCAGATCAGATTTGTTCCTGTCCTTAAGTGCAGAAGCCCTTCCACAGAATCTGTAAAGCAATGAGAATATTTAACTTGGAAGACCCCTCAAAGCAAGTCAGGATGGAGACAGCCACTCTACAGTTCCCCGGGTAACACTGACAAGCAGTCTGTAACAATTCTATTGGAATTTCAGCGCTGTAAGTTCCTATTCATAATTTTCTTCAGCAGTTTTAATGTATTATTCTCTTATTGAAGTTGTCCCAGTTATGGTGAAAATTATTTCTTATCCATGGATGAGTTGTGAATTGTCAGCAGAAAAACATTTTTTGCATACCCCACATCTCCACACATATTTGATTCTTAAACTGCATAATCATGTTGTATACCACATAGTACAACTGGTTTTCTAGTTGGACTAACTAATATTATAAATTGTTCTACTTCTCCTCTAGATAAACATTTTTTCTTGCGGAAGCAACTTAACTAGAAATCCATATACAGTACAAGGAGGAAAGTTGATTTACAATCAACTCATAAACAAAACTATATCAAATGGTTTTTTTAATCAAAAAACCTGATAAAATAAGCACAATAGTGTTTTAAGTCTCATTACAATTTATTAATGATTCCTGTCATTATTTTTCCACTCCAAGCATCTGTATGCATAGAAAATCACCTCTTTGATAAGGTAAGAGAAAAAAGATCACATATTTATTTTAATCAAGCCAGCTGGTATTTAATTTTGTATACATTTCAGAGTTAAAAGAATTTTAATTTTCTTTCCCGAAGATAATTTAGTAATACAATGTAATCATATGACCGTTACATATGACAATCAATTTAAGGTTTAATAGAGTTTGTCAAAATGAAAATCACAGTTTAAGACATAATCCTTCATAGACTTTGTCACATACACAAATCTGCTATTTCATTATTATTAAGTTATTCAATAATTTCTTAACAGACAGTTAAGCTGTAGAAAAGATCTCACAAAATTACAGGAGAAAAGTTGAATCTACATTGGTCAGAGTCCATGTTCAGAAGAGCTCACTTCAGCAGGGAAAAAAACAAATCTACAACATGGAACACAGTGATTTTGTAGTCATGATATTAAATTGTAGAAATATTTACCCTCATTTGTTTTAAATCAAAACCATCATTTGTTCTTAAATCACATTCAGCCTTGTAACTTCAATAATTCCAATGTATTTTTTTATTAACCCAAGCAATTATCATGAACACAATGTTATAAGAAAACACTGCTTGCAGATTTCAAAATTATCCACTATGGAGGCCTTAGTAACTGAGCGCATGATAGAATCTCAGAGCACATATAAACGAGAATTTGTAAGGAACAGCTTCTTTAAAGAAAGTTGAGCAACTACTCCCTACCTCTGATTTTCTGATGTTGCTAGAAAAGGATGTGGAAATTAGTTTGAGTTCAGCTTTCCTGCAGTGCTTGGCTGGATTTACTTGAGAGCAGGACTCAGTATTTGGTTTTTGCAGTCAATAGATTTTGTCAAACATTTTCAGAAAATACTGTGCTAAATAAGGATGTGGGAGTGACTGTGTACAGAAGAATTTAGTATGTTATTACCATGTGCTCCTCCACCAGTTTTTTGGTTTTGCTTTTGTTTGCTTCCTTTCTTTTTATTCCTATATGCTTGTTTCTATAAAACCCAGATATCCATAATAACAAAGTGTTACCCACTTGGATGGGTATATTGAGGTCAGATTTTTGAGCCATGTTGCTAGCTGGTGTACATTAGAATGTCTCTGCAGTCAACAGAATTAGAAGTACATTTGCACTGCGCTGTAATACTCCAATCAATGTTCATTTAACACAGAAACCTTCCAAAGCCTCAATGCTAAAGACTGCATTTCCATGAGTTACGCTCAAAGCAAAATGTCAAAGGAAAAACAAAACCAAACCAAACCCCAAACAGAAAACAAAACAAAAAAAAACCAAACCAAACAAAAAAAAAAGCCAAAAAACCTCACCAAAACCAAAACCAAAAAACAAAACAAACAAAAAACAACAAACAAACAAACAAAAAACCCTTTAAACTGCTCTCTTTGCCTTTTAGGTGGGCTGAAGTACCTGCAACACAGGAGTACAGAAGTGGGGAGAGGAGGAGGAGGAAGTGGTGGCTTTTTCCTCTAGTGATGAATGGAAGTCTGAGTACAGCAGTGATGTACACTATCTCAGTTGCTGCAGGGGTTAGATCACATTAAAAGAGGAATGTGCAATTGAACTGACAGAAGGTGAATGATTAGGACTGGACATCAGTCATTTGTTTCAAGGTCGTAGCATGGTAGGAAACTCTGGGCACTGGCATTCTTCTACAGGATTTTGCACTGGTCAGTAGACTTGTTCTTAGAAATGTTTATGTTGCTGTAAAGTCCTCATTTCCCACCCCCCTTGCCCCCAGCAAGTATTACACACAGAAACAGAGTTAGAAAATTTGAAAGCTGTTGGTACAAAGTCTGAGTACAAGTGCAGTGGTATTCCTAAACTATCTTGTGGATTGCCCACTCTAGCTAACAGTAGCCCAAGGGAGATCACTTCAGACACTTTCCCACAGCTGATGTGTAACACTGTCAGAAGCTTCTTGCTGATAATCAACCCAAGCTTAAGCTTTTTTTAGTATCTTCTTGTAACTTTAAGTTATACCCTGACTTACTGAGCAATTTCTTTCCTGCCTTGGTGTTAACACTTCTCATATACTTGTAGATGGTTATCATACCCTCTCTATCGCTGCTTAGGAAAGCTCTACACTTTCAGCTTTTTTATCTTTTATCTTCAAGTGAATTTGCCTAGTCTTCAGGTTTTCTGCCACTACTTAGATATTAAAGGGGAAATCTGATGTGCTCAGTTTTGGTATACTTGAAGGAAAGAGTGGAAGGGTATTTGTTTGCTTAATTCTTCCTTTCTAAGCATGCCATTATTTGCCTTTATGAAGTCTGAGTGAAATATTCAAACTGTATTGTAAGTGACATTTTTTCTCTTTATGTTTGTTTTTTTTCCAGTTTACATTAAAATGCGCATGAAGTTTATGAGCATGAGTTGTGCTCAAATGAAAGTATTGAATAGTTGATATTATGTAAATTCTTCCTATACTCAGTCTCTTATACACAGAGTATGGAATTACTTGGTCTTCATTTTCACAAGAACAGGGTGAAAGGGACTTAAAAGAAATCACTGATAAAATATGTTTAAATCTCTTGACTTTTACTGTGAACTAAGAATTTTAAAAAGTTCCTGATCATATTTCAGCAACTGTTTTCTGCAAACTCTTGATTACATAACACCCCGCTCATACATGAAAGTGATAATAAAAAAGAGTAATTGAGATTAATTTTATTTAATATTTCAAGTTGTCTTGAAATGCTAACAGTGAACCACTGCAGCTTATAAAGCACAATATGAATATGCTTTGAAGTGGTTGTAGATTAATTGAGGTCTTGAATTAGACTTGCATAAAATGTATATTGCTTCTTAATTGTGAGCAGTATGCAGATACAAAATCCAAACTGCTGCACACTAAACAGTGTTTCCTCTAGATGCCCAATGGCAGCATTACAGCTGTTAATATTACAGTAGCTGCCATGGAGAAAGGTCCTGAACTGTGAATCCTCATCAGGGCTCCAGCCAGCTGCTGGGATGCACAGAGTGCATGTGATACTTTGGGGGTCTCAGAAGCAATTTTTCACCTGTCCCCACAGCACAGCTCTTGAATTTATCAGTCTGGCCCTCTCTCAAGCAAAAATGTGGTTAGGGCTGCTGCTTGACCCTGCTAACTCGTGCTCGGGGAAGGCTACTGGGGTCAGGGCTCTGGCCAGGGTCCACTTCAACAGGTCTCTCCTGTTTCCAAACAAGAGGTTTAAAGGACCTGTCTTAATGGGACATTCATGCAAAAAGCAGAAAAAGTGGTTACAGAGCAGCACATGCTTTTAGTGAGCACTATCTATGATGCATGAGGCCAGAGAGTTACTGTAATCTTGGAAGCAGCTCCCTTGGTTTGGTGAACTACATTGAAGAAAGGTGAAGTCAAATTTTTATTTTTGAATTAAATTCAAATATATCCCTAATCTCCTCATGCATGTTCATTTGAAAAAACCTTTGTATGAATAAATGCTCATGATAGACAAGAGAATATAAGAGAAAATCAGAGTGAGTTTTTAATATCTTCAGATTGCAGGAGTCATTGGAAGAATCTATTTATGATCACGTTTCAAATTGCTCTATATAAGTATTAAATGGCAAAACACGTGGACAACCTGATCAAATTCTGTTAAAATTACTTACATCAAGATTATATTTTGCATCTGAATGTGTACTTTAAATCCCTTCAGTATCCCCTTACATGCTTGTCTACAGGAAGTTATTTTTTAAAAAAGTATTTTATATAACAAAACCCATTTTTCCTCACCATTCCTCTTTTTCATTCATTCTCCTGAAGAACAGTTCAAATACTCTAACTGCCAAGCTCAAGCAAATTAAAACTGTCTATTTGTCCCTGAAAAGACAAGGGTGCTTTCAAAGAATCCAGCAGTTTGGACAGACACACTAAAGCAGCTGTACTACAGAAGTCAACAGCACTAATGAAAGTTGATTACAGTATAAGATAAAAGCAATATGAGCAAATGAAAAAGACTTTCCTTTTAAAGGTGTTAAATTGTGCGAATAAAAGTATTTTGATAGAATTCTAAAAGGTAACTAACTGGCCACTTTTTTTCAGAATAAAACTGAGCAACATTTTTTCTTTTCATACCTTGGTATAAAGCAAGTTACATTGGTCTATAGGTCTGCTGACAGACTATTACATATGAGTCTTTTTACAGAGAAAATTGTGATAAACATACTGCTTAGTAAATCTAGACAACTTTTACTACAAAACCAACAAAATGCAATGGACCAAATTTTAAAAATCAATGAGGTAAATGTAAGTTTTGCAGCACAGAAGCTTGCATACACAAGCAGGTCCCAAAATCTTGACTATTTTAATCTACCTTTAATAGGTATTTGAGATTTAAAGTAAAATAGCTTGCACTAGAACAGAGTCAGTTTGGAGAGATCATTATAAAATCCCATTATCACTGCTACAAGTTGGACTATTTGTCATCACAGAAGAGATGACAAGCTCAGAAATACTACAGTTGTTGTTATCAGATGATAAATGATATTCCATTAAAGCTGCAATACATCATCTGCAATGCTGCAAAGAAGATATCAAACCTATCAGTACTTGACTTATAATTTAATTTTCAAAAGCTGTCAACTAAAATTCCAAAGGCTAAGCATTTTCATTTTTAAAGTTCATCTTATTTATTTTCCTCATCTGTTAGTCTAATTTTTTTGATATGGCAAAAATAACTGATTATGTGCAAGGTATAATTCTTTTTCTCTTGATTAAGTAATACATCAGATGTCACTTATGTATTAAAAATATATGACAAATAATAAAGCAAAAGAGTAACGATGAACACACCTTATTTGGATTTCTGCTTTTATTTTCAAATGCTACATTAAAGGATGGGTCAGTCTGAAAATATTTTGATTATTTTGTATTACAACTAACATGAAGTCTGAGATTATAAAATCTATGCTTTGGATTTTATTTTGTAGAAGTACAAAATTCAATATAAATCCATCCAAGCTGGTACTTGGCAAATATCTGCTTACTGCTTGCACAGCAAAGTTTCCAGTCACAATCCGTGGGGTCTTTTCAAACCACAGCTGGACAGAACCCTAAGAAACCAGGTCTAAGCCCACAGCTGATTCTGCTCTGAGCCAGAGGTGGGACTAGAGACCTCCTGAGGTCCCTTACAATTCATGGTATTATTTCCAGAGCACAGAAACAGCAAGAAAGCCAGATCTGTGTGACCCTTATAACTACCATTGCTCAAAAAACCACATAAAAAAACCCCAACAACAAAACAAATAAATCGTATCTAAAAAAATTGTTTAAGCCAAATCAAAACTCTGATTTGGTTTTTGAGAAGCAATATTGTGGATGACACTGTATAGAACTTACTTTCAATTTTGAAAAGTAAGTACAGTCTGAAATTACATGATGGATGCAAGTATTAAAAGTGATACACTGTAATTTGATTATTCATTTTAATGTTACTTCACTGTTACATAATTCTTCATATTTCTTAGAATATTTCTAAAGACAGGGTGCATCACAAATGATATAAATACCTTTACTACTAAAACAGGCATGTCACATAATGAAAATGCTTACTCTATCACCACGCCAATTTTCACAGTATGTTATTGCAGTGTGATTAAACAAGCTTCAGACATTAGTGTATCCTACAACCCATTTTAAAATTTACTAAAACCACTTTCTGAGTATATATATTCTCTTAAAGTTGTGCTTCTTCATTTATTAATTTAAGATCAACTTACAGTAACGTCAAAGACCTCCAGGTATGGTACTTCCTGGCAATAATTAAAGGGCAGCAACTGGATGCTCAGAAGTGAATAAAACATGTTACCTAAAAGACATATATTTGCTATTTACTCAATGATGTTTGTGCTCACCATCTACAACTGTCCTATCGAGAGAAAACCAAATCCACACCCTTATCAGCAACTGCTATTTGGCTTTAGAAACACTGTGTTCCTCAGAGCCTTTTCCAGAATTCGGCAACAAGCAGCGTAACAGTCTTAGCTGGCCACAGGGTTGTTTCATTGCAATTAAAGCAGAGCATAGAATAAAAGCCTAATAAGCTCATTATTGTAAATGAGATCCTCTTTGTGTCATAGAAATATATGATTAAGGATACTAAATACTTTTTTTTTTCAAAGATCATAAATTATAGGCTTTTTGGAAATTCTCTTTCACATTCAGAATTCTGGAGCAAAAAATAAGCTGAAAACTCTTGTACCTACTCTAACACAAATAGTTCCTGCAGCATAACTGCATGTATGGGGTCACATTTGAGGTGATATTTAACTCAAACACCGATTTTTTTAAATTAAGAAAATCCACCTTTTGCTAAAATTAACAAGTGCTAATCTCTAGTACAGTGTTATTCACCCTGTCTGGATCTGGCAGCGGTTATTGTGTTCATATTCCAGCATTGTGTGAGTTTTGGGCAGGGAGTTTTGGTTCCCTGAGCCAGATCCAGTTTAACTTCTTTTTCAATAGTGCCACCTACAAGGGAAAACAGTATCTACTGAATTGCTTTGAAAATGTTGCCTTTAGCATTATGTTACTCTGATATCATTCATCTCTGTCCTTTTTTTCAAATTTGATTTTAAATATTTACAACATCATACATCTTCTTCCCCCAAAATCACTGACGAACTGTTACTGTCTGTGAAACCTGCTGGATGAGTGATGGACAACTTAAAAGGGAACATCAATGTTTTATTTGTGAAATATAAGCTGAAAATAGTCTGCAGATTCCTTTTTTATTGATCTTCTACTTTACGGAAAGGTATCTTACATATGTAACCAAAAAAAGACTTCATTGTGTATTATAAAACATTAAAAACCTTGAAGTAAGGAACAAGGTCCACATGCAATAGTCACTAACTTGAGGTAAACTATAGAGAAACTAAAAACTCAATAGATAAGAACAAAGAAACTGCAGCTGAAATAATTTACATGCAGTGGAATAAAATTTAGCATTTCTACATTGTGCATTAATGCAGATGAAAAATGATAATGCAGAAGAACAATGGGGGAGGCAAAATAATGAAGAAACTAGCTGCAGGATAGTTTAATAAAATGAGTTTCAAAAAGACTCGTGAACCATGCTGCCACAGCTGCAATATGTATTCTGAAAAAGACTAAGAAAAACCAGAATATTTTTCAACTTCATCAGAGAAGCAAATAGCAAATTCATATTTGACACAACATAATTTTACATCCTTGATACTGTCATTTCTCATAGGTTCTCATTTTTTGCTGTGAGCACCAACAAAAATCTTGCAATGGCTGCTGCCTGCCAGACTTCTTAGTGGTGTTGCTACGAACTGTAGATGGAAGACCTATAGAAGTGATTTAAGCCAGTGTGCAGAGCCTTAGATCAAGCTGTATACAAGTTCAATCTTTGCAGGATGACTGTAATAGTGGCCAGAACTTTAGCATAAACTGTAGCCTGAATAAGTAACAAACAGAAGGCCAGAAGGAATAGAACAGGATTAAATTAAAATGAATGAACTATTGCTCAGAATACTGCTAGGGTGAAAAATAAGGAAAAGACATACAAAGAGTAATCTGAGCAATATTTTAATTTGAAAGAGGCCTTTCACCTTAAAGAGAAGAGCACAAATAGTACCAAGGAAGATATCTCAAACTATACTGTATACAGCAGACAAATCAATTTAGCTGGTTCACTGGTTCAAGTCCCAGCCTCAAAAGCATGAAAAATCCATTAAATATAGTTGAAAAATATTGTCAGTTTTTCAGATATTATCAATATTATGAGTTAACACAGGTCCCCTTTGACTATTGAATATATCCATATGTAACATAAATGCATTGCAATATGCATACATGTATTCTACATTTGCTTACATAAACTATATATATATGAATTTGTCATATGCATGCTGGTGCTTAACAATCTCTCTGCTCCCCTACCACATAGTAAGATGCAACAGATCTGATAAGCAACATCTGCAAAAAAGACACATTTTATTTTGGCTGTTGAATTACGAGTACTCAATATTTGAGCTGTTTAGATTAAGCATACTGTTTTCCCAGTTGGATAAGCATAAATCCTAAAGTTATATTTGTAGCATAAATATTGTAAATTCAAATTCTACCTTTCCACAGACACGTTTTAGTAGTTGCTTAAGGCTCACTGTTTACCCAAATGTTTCTGATAATAAATTAATTTGCTAAAATATTTATATGAATCAGATGTTCAAACTAATTCATTTAAAATATTGAACAAATACTCATTTTCCCAAAGCTCATATGTTCTTCTGTGTGAACCCTAAACTGATCAGCAGTATCTTGCTTATGTGGTGAATCAAGGACTAGGTCCATGGCTTCTGTTTTCTTAAACAGAGGAAAAAACCTAAAACCAAAAAAAAAACACCACCACCTTCAACCAGCCAAAAAGATGGCAAATTCTCTCTTCTTTAGGCAATAACTTTTCCTTTACTATAGCAGTATTAGCCCAGAGTGTTGAGCACACAAGACTGTGTAACAGCCTAAGAGTCTCTGCAAAAGTGCTCTATCAGAATGAAAGGAGCAAGGAGGCCAAGATCTGCCTGAGGAAAGCTGTCAAAGAGCCTAACAATGGGGAGCTTTTTTAAATTACCTGCATTTTCTCCTAATTTCTAATCCATAAAAAAGAAACCGACAAAGAATATATTAATCTCCTCTTTTCTTCATCCATCTAGAACACTAGTAGAGTCCTGCTAATCCCAAATAACCTCAAGCCTTTGCTGCAGCCATAGTTCTTTAGGTGAACCAGAGCACAGCCAGGAGTAACCTGGGATCTGCCACACAGGAGCTCATGCCTCACCTGGCCAGGCAGGCAGCACTCTTGTCTAGCATAGAATCATAGAATCATAGAATGATTAGCGTTGGAAAGGCCCTTAAGATCATCTAGTTCCAACCCCCCCGTCAAGGGCAGGGACACCTCACCCTAGACCATGTTGCACATGGCTCTGTCCAACCTGGCCTTGAACACTGCCAGGGACAGAGCATTTACCACTTCTTTGGGCAACCTGTTCCAGCTCCTTACCACCCTCACAGGGAAGAGCTTCTCCATTACATCTAATCTGAACTTCTAGTTCTAGTCAGACATGCGCACACACAGAGTGTTGATACCATTTCCCATTGTGGATTATACTACTAGGAGAATCCTAGATGATGATAATGATTTACCAAAAAGGAATTAAACCCATGATAAGTAGGAATTCACGCTTTACACTGGTTATCCATTCCACATCTGGATGCAAATGGGGACACTTACTTTTTCAGTCCTTATAGTATTTTTAGTGTCTTACAAAAACTTCACATCAATTTTCCATAGCAACACTCCGTCAGAATCAAAGATCAATTCTCAGACCTTCCTACCTTTTCAATTCCTATTAGTATCCAGCTGCTAATTTCTATAATAATAGTGTAATAATATTTCCAGCTTCTTTAACTGCAGTACATTGTTTAACTGCAGTAGCAGTCTTTGTTTGTATCAATGTAACATCAAGTCCCTCTCCTGTTAACATGTTTTTAAATTCCTTTTTCAAGTTTTCCTTAGAGGAAAAATAAGAAAAAAAAAATCTGCTCTGTCATCTATACTAGACAAAAGATTTGGGAGAATTTGGGAATTTGCTTGTGCGCATTCAAAAATGTTTTTTTCAGACACTAAAAGTAGGTTGGAAGCTGCTTTTCAAAGAGTAGTCAGTCCTCTCCTCCTGCTATTCCTATGCAGATTACTGACTCATCCTTTAACACAAACTGTGTTTGCCTGCAGAGCTCTCATTACCTTTGACAACATTTTTTTGTCCCAGAACATCTAATTTTCAACTTTAGAGTACACAGATGGGAAGAAATAGACAGTGCTTGTAGCCTTTGAATTATAAAGAAACCAAATCCTACTGTTATTACATTTTCTTGTCACATTGACGAGAAACAAAGCAAGTGATGCTTCTTGTAGTGCATCTGTATAACAGAGATTGCAGTTCATTACTTCAAATGGAACTTTATGTTCCTAGCGTAAAAATAGATGAAAAATATTTTTCTTAAGTGTTTAAAATTATGTATCACATTTTTTTCAGCTCAGACCCCAGAACATTTTGTTGCAGTCAAAGAAGATACTGGTAGATTAAAACCAAAAGCAAATAAACAGTGATCCCTTCATCCTCCATGCATTTGCATATGAAGTGATAAAAACATCCTGCTGCGCCAGGGGAATTCAGATGCTTACAGACACTGATACCTCAGTGGATTAAATTCAAAATCCTTTTGAGCTGGAAGAAAAGATCGCCCAGCAGCCTCTCTACTGACTTGGATATTAAGTGTGTGCAAGTCCCTGAAGGTTTGGACATAGGTTGAAATCATCTCAGGGGATCCTGGCATCCATAGGGAATCAGCAAATAGATTTAGATAATGCAGATATGGCATTTGGAAAGAAAGTAAGAGGAATAATTTCATTGAGGATTTTTAAAAGAAGTATTAAAAATTCTACTGAAACAAAAGGATGAAATATTTATTAAAATAAAAAAAAAAAAAAAAAAAAAAAAAGAAAGAAAGAAAAAAGAAAATTTATACTCTGGCTCCAGATATAGAGGTACAGAGTGGCTGATACAGTTTGAGCAGGAATTCCTATGTTTATAAGCAGTAGATGCATACTGGTACTTGTAAGAGCATCCTTTCTTACATGATTTCTCCATCACCATCACTTCCCCAATGTATCACTGGAGGAGTAGCTGCATCTTGTATGATTTTCAGAATTTCACAGCCACAACTTTAGCTCTTTTATTTGTTTCAGATGATGCAGAAGAAAGTGATAAGGTGCTTCCATCCTTAGCAATTGTGCTGCAAGGAGTTCATCGGTGTTACAGTTCCATAACTACTGCATTCCATTTTTGATATTTTGCTGCTAGTGCATGAATTCCGTTGTACCTGTTGTTCATTAAATATCTGTTACATAAAGGTATGGATTGAGATATACAGTCTCAATCTTCCATTAAGTATCATCACATGGATTTTAGCCTCTCTGCTGTTCAGCCACAGAAGAGGTGAAAAATACTCCAAATTTGAATTAAAGGGGACACAAATCTGTGTGCCAGTTTTGTATAGGTTTATTCTGTGTCTTCTGCAGAGATAGCATCTTTTTCTGTCCTTGACCACACGCTTAGGATTTATTTCAGTACAAGAAACTTATTAGGGCTCCCCCCTACCCCATCTTCTCCTATTCCTACCCATCAGTTCCTGCAAGATCAGGAACTGGTCTCTTTCTTTCTACGCAGAGATGTGCACTGAATAACTTGGAAAGACTTTGTCTTGCAAGGGTTAGAATTACTATGGAATACATTGAATATGACGTCTTGTTTGAGACCAGGAGTACAATGATATTTTCTCTCCATATAAGTACCTCACTCCCATCTGACTTTGTTCACAGAAATGTATTTTGAAATTAATTATATGATTTATTTCTAGGTGAGATTACAGTGTATGAGTAAAAACAATTAAAACACAAAGCAAATGCTTAGGGAATTGAGGAAAAGAATGAAAACAACTCTGTTTACAGCAATTAAGCTAAAAACTTAATATCCCTAGTGGCCATTATCAATGTAAAAGAAGAAATAAAGACTTAACACTAAATGAACGAAGATTCAGAAAAAGCGGCTAGAGCATATTGGAACTAGCCACACAAACAGCTGCCTCAACTGTCCCTTCAGAGGGATGTATTTCATTCTTTTTGGCCAGACTTTTATATTCATTAATAATTATAAGAAAGCTAGCAATAACTACTTCATTCTGAGCTTTGCAGGCAAGTCATGAAGACTTTCAAATGCTTTCTTGTGGAAGCTTTATTTTCTTCAATACTGTTGCTTCTCATTTTTTAGCTTTTTTATAGAGTGCAATCAAGTACACCATGGCAGGTAATGGAGAAGTTGAGCTCACAAGGCCTTTGTTTTCAGAAAAAAAGCTTGTGGCTGGAGATATAATGAGACTGAACATTAAAATCTCTGCTTTTTAAGGGCCTGTGATAAACTAATGACCCAATGAACTGAATGATCCTATGACACTTTGGACATTTTTCTGCATGTGCCACATTATACAGCAAAACAATAATTAAGCAAGTCTCTTTGTTAAAGGTGTGCTGCTCACCAGCGCATGCCTCCAACATGTTTTCCATACACTCACTAGCAGATACCTAATGTCATTACTAAACTCAGACATACATAAACCTCTCTTCTGTTGAGGTTTACTTTCTAATTCAATGTCAATTACAGAAATGCAGGACAGGGAAGATGAGTGGCTATTCACTTCCATTAAGTGAGCTGAGGCTTAACTGTAGAATAAACTTTTAGAGAAAGCAATAGATAAACAGCACCTTCTCAGATATTTCCTAACGTCTTCTCATCACAGAGCAAACAGATTCCTACAAAACCTCAGACCAGTCTCGGAGTGACTGTTTCCAGAAATAGGTTTCTGAGTCACACCACCACTAGAAACCAAGTCACAGGGAAATGGCATCTGCTCCCTCTCCTGGACCCTTATATATGGCAGGGTTAAGGGTGAATAGTTCCCCTGTACCCAAGAACTAATTATATATTTTAAAGTACAAAACTGACTGCTCTCCTCAAAGCTATTTGAGCAAGCCAAATCCCACATCACCTCTTCTTCTACTATATTTCCCACTGGTTTTTTATTTCCTCTTCCAGGGGTGGCAGGAAAAAACAAAACCAAAAGTCAACCAGTAACCAGGCATAGTTGCAAAAAAAGAGGAAAAGGTTCTTGCTTCCCTGAAACAAATGTTAACATTGCATGCCATACAAGGTAAGTACTGATAACTGATTATGCACACTTATGGCTTTTAGAACATATAGCAAGAACATGGCAGGGATTATCTGAACTGCAAGGGTCAGACAGAAACTACAATTGTGCATGTCAAACTGGCACATTAATAAAGAGGACATTACAAAGTCCTAACTAAACAGTGCTGCAAAAATGATAAATTGGCACATAGAAAAAAACCTACTCTGCTGAACCTTTTATTGGAAAAATATCCTTAACTATATTTTAAAGCAAATTTAGAATTTTAATTACTTGATTGAGACTCTTTTTTTTGGAAATAATCCTTCCTGACCTCCTTACCCCAAGTATTCATCAGTCTGAGGACCTTTAGATCTCGCCACAGGCTTTTCATTCCCTTTATTAGGTAGCTCAGATTTTGCAGGCCAAATTCTCAAACACTAGGAGCTTCCTCTCCAGCAACTGAAGGTACAGGCCCTTGAGAACACTAGGCTAATGTCCTCTAGACCACTTAAGCATCAATCTGCCTCTGTTAGGTATCTCTGTACCCCGGCCTCCTCCAGGACACTTTAACAACCTTAAATATCAGTGCTTGCCAGCCCAACTTTGCCCAGGATTAAATACGATTTAAACACCAGATGTCAGTGTTGTGCTTATGTTAGACTTAGCTCTGGAAGATGTCTCATTCTTTCCCCTACGAAAATTGTACGACTAAACCAAAATATTTTAGAATCTTTTAACTACACTGACACACAATATATTATATAATTCTGTCATTTAAAAAAAAAATAAATTAAAAATTAGCCCCACTGGAGCAGTTGGCACACCAATTTCAGTAGAAGCATTAGGGCTTTGGTGTGATATTAATCAAACATATTGCACTTCTCTGAAAACACTAAATAAAGGGAAAACTTTTAACTACTTTATAATTGTTCACCTCTATTTCCATGGCAAGAGGTAAGGAATGGATTATTCTGACACTTGTCAAACTTCTCTGAGATATCACTGATTAACAACTGGTCTCGTCAGAGTGGATTTGCGCCGCAGAACTGTTTCAGCTCTGCAGAGCTATTTTTTTTCTTCAGTAGAGGTCTCTGTTGTGAAAAAAATTCTCAGTGGAACTACAGAAAGATAAGTTGTTAAACAAAACCATGTCAGCATATTGAATAAGTGATGTCTCAGTCCATGCCTACTGAAGCCACAAAACCCTAACAGAAGTAAAATGGAAATTGTATGTCATGAGCCCCATAATATAAATTTAAATTTTATAGCTTGATAGGAATAATTAATGTTGCACCTTTTATACAGAAGCTCAGTGTTCTGCCATGTGAACTTTCAGGCTATTTTTTCAAAAGAGGAAACAATCACCCCAGATCTCCCTGTTAGCTTCTACTAAAAAGTCAATTCACTGTGAACTTAAATAAACACAGAAATCAGTGTTTATGTTACAAAAATGCTTGAAAATATGTTTTGAATCGATATTTCAGAATAAAATAGATATTAAACAACACTGTCTACAGGAAACCTATGAAGTCTTGGTATTTTGGGGTTATTAGGTAACCACACACAGCATGGCACATGTTGGTTTAACATCACTTGTGTCGGTTTTGGCTTCTTCCACAAGATGGAGTAAGAACATCTGAGCTGCCAGAAATGTTCTCTGATTTAGTAACTAGATTTATTTCTGTAGCGATTAGATCTGATTCAAAGTATAAACTGACAGAACTTTCTTTGGACTTCCTTACATAAGGAGATATTATCCACAAAGCTGGCAAAGACAGAAGATACAGACCATGGACTGTATTTTCCATAGATACATTACGCAGTTTAGTCAAAAGCAGCATGCAGTTTCACTATCTGTAAAGGACGGCAAGGTATTCAAATTGTTCTAGCCCAAGGGTGTCTAACAGGTGACATAACAAGCAAAAAACAACTAAGACACTTGTTGTCCAATATTTGGCAAAACAAGGAAAAGAAAGAGAGGAGCAGCAGACTTCATTATATAATGCACTGTAATTAGTCAGCGGGTCCATGTGGATGAGTGCTGTGTGAGCTGTGCATAAAACAAGTGTGTGATAAACACTCCTAGGAGTTATTGTGCCACTTGAGGAGGAAAATGAGGTGTCTTCAATATTTTCTCTCCTACCAACCAAAGCTTTTTTTTCACTACAAAGGGAAGGGGCAAGAGAAATCTTAACACAGACAGAAATACAACAGCTCCCTCAGGGACAGGAAGTGTAGAGAATGAGGGGAGAACATTAATATCCCCTGTGATGTCAGTAGCTTTCTATATCATATCCAATTAAAGCTTAGATCAAAAGCAGGTATTGCAGAAAGTGGAATTTACCCCCAACATTCTTCTCTTCCCACCCCTTCCATTGCCTTCACTGTGATGCACAAGTGTCTCTATCTCAGAGCAAACACAGCCAGATTGCACCAGCCATGGAAAGAATCTTTTCAACCTCTTTTTTTCAAAACAGACAAAACCAGCCTCCTCCCAGGCAATTTCTGCTGCCTTTCATGTCATTCATACTCGCCACGGATTATATTGTACAGAACTCAAAGCCTAATTATATTTCTCTCCCATGCACACAAACATCACCTTGGGAGCAAGCAAGTAGACCTATCTTGAGAGATTTGGTAGGAATAAAAGTAACCATTTATCAACCTTACCTCTTCAAATGCAGAAGAAATCCAATAAAGATTTACATTCTCTTTATATTTGATGAAAACAAGCTGTGGAGGCAGGCAAGACTTTTAGTATGTGTCCTTTATACTACGTGTCCACCTACTTGAAGCTATCATGACTTCTACTTAAGAGGTGAATAACTATTCTTGGAAGTGAACATGGTTTGCACACTTAGGCATGTTATTTCTCTTGTGAGTTGTTCCCTAACTGGGCAGTAGCCTAAGGAATACTTAGGTCTAGCTTTTAGAGAAGTCTATCTTCTACAACAGTTAGTTGTATACTCACCTGCTATCAGAGGGCTGTATTTTGGTTGCGTATTTTCATGGCCACATTTTGGACACAAAAAAAGTATCAGTAAAGCCTTCACGTAATAAGTTGCAAAAAGTACCATAAAATAGATCACAAACAGAACTGACTTCAGTAGAAATATATTGGCTATTTTTAGAGATGTTACAAGTGAAAAGTATTATGAAATGTTATCAAATCAATAGATATGACATGGGAAAGCTAATCACAAGACTTTAGGAATATTTCTCAAGCATGGTACAGTGCTAATCTTCAGGTTTTAATTAGAAGAATCCATCGATTGCATGAATGAGAAACTATCAGTTATCCTATGGAAAATAACAAGAGATATACACAAGGACTTTGAAAGAAGGAACACCTCAGGTGGACCTTGGAAGGCTGCTAGTAGTCTAAGTGCCCAAATCTCTATAATTGATCTCTAGAGAGTTTTAAATTCCTAGGTTATGCCACAAATTGCATGTGTTATTTTTTTTTTTAGTATCATCTATGAAATCCTAGCAGGTAAACAGGCTGGCGAATTTAGACTGCATCTTTTCCCTGTTTCCTGAACTATTTTTATGCTGCCATGAATTTTCCATATGCTTTGTGAATAAAAGTAAATGGAATTAAGACGTATTAGACACTTTCCTGGCAGCAGGTAGTCTAGAGGAAGCAAATGTAACAGTTTTTTTCCCTAAAGTTCATTCACAACCCTGTCATACTTCAGTATTATTCTCAGCTTCCATTTCTAAATAAAATCACTATAAATGTTATTGCAAATCGCAGAAAAATTATCTTCTGCAAGTTTCTCCTAAGTCTGCAACAACAGGATAGCTCATTGATAACTGCTATGTCTAATACTATAACAATAATCTCTTACCCTGATATCTTGAGCTTTACAGGGGGCACTTCGGGACACTCTTAGTGCAAGTGGAAGGAGCTGCACACTCAGCTCAGCCCTTGCTGTGGCACCAAGCCTTTGCTCTGCTGGGAAGGGCCACCTGCATTCATTGCACCTCTCCAGACAGGTCCCAGAGCTTTTCATTAGAATGTCATCACAGAAGCACGGTGAAATAGATGGGGATGGAAGACGTAAAGAAACTACACACCACATCCTCCGAGGTACTGGATGAAGAGCTAGTAATAACAAACCCTAGGATGTAGGCACCAGCCTACATGTAGGTGTCCAGCCCCAGGTCACTGGGGAAGTGCAGAGCAAGTCCTCTGGGGTAAGTGCTGTAGGTACTTCCCAGCTATCAGCACCATGTCGCTGCACTGACTTGAGGCTTGCCTGGGACCTTGGGGTAAGAAAAATCATCATCTGCCAAGAATCAGCTTCCTAACATTGGAAACACTTCCACTGGAAAATCGTCTCCAACTTTTCCTTCAAGATAAAATCTGAGTGAGAAAATGTTACATAACTCTCAAGTCACTTCCAAATTTCACTTACAGCAAATTACCCAGTACTTGGCTTGGCTTTATTTGCTGTCAGGAAGAAACCACACACATACTAAACCAGGACAGTTTCCCGAGTCTCTCAGAGGCAGGCTCAACCAGCTCTTGCCATCACTTCTCCAACCAAGCTCCAAATAAGTCTGCTGTCTTCATTTCTCTTAGAACTTCCCTCAAGTTCAGAAGCACCAGCCAGTGCAGACTGTGTGCTCCTTCACTGTGACTTCTGCAAAGCATTTTCTTTGTTTGCAGGCAGTGTAGGTTGGGCTGCACACTACTGCAGCATTGGGTCAGAGTTGCGCTACACTCTCCCTATATATCATCAAAATCACTCAGTCCACCAGAAGAACACTAATGGCTTATTTAAATATATCACCTGATGGATTTAAATTCTGAGGCTGAGTCAGAGAGCTTTTTTTTAAAGCATTTTAAATTCTGCTCTCTGGTGATCTGATAGATTCCCTAGCTCACTGACTTTCGGGATGATGTCCAAGGCTTATATATTTATTGACACCTCTGCATGGAGATGTTGGTAATGATTTATATACATTTATTGAGGACATGTTGAATGAGTTCACTTAGTTGAAACTAGTCGATATGTTCTTATTTTGTTGTTATCTTTGTATACATGCCAAGAATCCTAGTCATGAGTGCACTTTATAAATGGTAAAATAAATAAATTTATGCTAAACCACGTAATTATTTAAGACTCACAGAGCTAACTTAGCTGAGACAGCAAACACATGTTATAGGAACCTAATTCATTCTCAGACTTCCAGAAGCACAGAATGAGTCAATTATTTCAGTGTGACATGAAAACTTTATTTATGGTTTCATTGATTAAGAATATGTATGTGTTATATACTTCAGATATTGACTCATTAAAAAAAAAAAAAAGATCTTTTGTAATCCATTAAACCTTGTTTTCTTTCTGGAATAACATTTCCCAAGCCTAACATTAAAAAAAATCTGCTACCTATAAAGTCTCATTTGCAAGAGTGTCTCTAGTTCACCCAAGTAAAGAGAATGAAAGGTACTTATTTCCCATCCTAGTAGCAGCAATGGATATGCACTTACCCGAGGGTTAAAGCATCTTTCTGTTCCCTGGTATACGCCATGCTTACATCTCTTGGTGCATCAGGGCCTCACGTGGAGAAGCAGCCATTATTACTGAAATTCACCGAGCAGAATTGCTCACCCACTGCTAAAATCCTAAATTATATACAGAATAAGAAACAAAAATGAAAAAAATAAATGGGACTTTTAGGGAAGGGCACCTATCTGATTCCTGCAAAAACATTCCAAATGCCAGACACATAGCAGCCCCAAAATACTAGTGCAATATATAGAAGGCAAGTAGCCCTTTTCCATGAGCTCCTAATTCACCATAACCCCGAAGTATGATGCTTTATGCAGAATGCCCTAAAGGCCCTGATCCAAAAGCCATGAAATCATCTCATTACTTCCAACACTGAGAGTGTGCTCCAGATGAGTCAGTGCCATTCAGAGACAAATTCTCCCCCTAAAACCAGGCAGTCACTTGTTACAATCTGGGATTAAAGGGGACCTTGACTGTCATAACGAGGTTTCTCCCCTCCCCATTATTCCACATGTGATTTCCCAAACCTGGCTTAAAACAAACAAAATGGATTTTCCCCTGTCATAAAACAGCATTTTCATGTTATAGACATCTCAATCAGACCTCTTAGTGCACCAATCACTGTTACACACAAGTGACTTTCAGATGTTCTCCTAATTATTTGTTTAACATCAAATGTATTTCTCTCCTTCAGTTGTTCCAACTGTAAACATAGAAACATGATACAAGTTTCAACTTCAGTAAGCTGAGCTTCTTACCAGATGGTATTTTAGATGTTAGCAATTTAACCTAGTGTACAAATATGAAATGGCAACCCAGATAGAGATGTTAGAATAAAAAGCAGTGCCCATAGATTTTTCTTATATATGAGATACTACAAAACTATTTTGCTACCATGGACTCCAGCTCTTACTACTGATTTTCTGAACACTGTAGCTTTTCTCCCTCTTTTCTAGTATTTTCAGTAATTCATCAGAGATGGCAGTAAAGACATTTTATTACAAAAAATTTGGATGTGAGCTGGGGTGTGGTGGCTATGATGAGTCAGTCCTCTTTCTGTTCCTATGACTCAGGCACAGTTCAAGAATGTGAGTAGCCTCAAGACCATTAACTATGATCAAAAATGTGCATGCCTTATTTGTTATTAGTCAAACCTACAGCCATGGTTCTTGCCAAGCTGTTTTTCTAAACCTTACATATTCTTTAAAATTACATGTTAAACCTAACAAAACTTCTATGTCAGAACAGAAAAACTTAGATCATTACATTTGGATGCTTCTATATTCCAGTGAAAGGTGCTTATTTAAATGAGATGCAAAAGAGAAAGTGGAAGTGGTTTAGAAGAGAATATTTTTAGAGGTGTTCTGCATAATCTATGAATAAATCTATTCATTTTTTCCCCACTCAAAACTGTCATAATCCCCTATTCCCAGTTCTAGATACCTAACAATAATAAAAGTAGATAGACTACAAAAATTAAAGAGTGACTTTACTGGAACTTCTGATAAAGCTGGGTCCTTCTCAGTTTACCAGATTGACTGTTAAAGAGCTAGACCTTGAAAACCTGGGCTTCCCAGCAACAGAATGATGGAAAATCCCCAAATCAGCTCTAATTCTGAAGTTAGAGCTCAGCATGCTCCACCTCAACATCACCACCCTTCTATCAGCTCAAAGTTCAACCTGAAGTGCTCAGATAATACCTGCTGAGCTGCACAAAGAAGGAAATGTTTTCAGTGGGCAGGAGCAGGGTTTCGCAAAGAAAAGTTAAATTGTTCTAATAATTAAAAGTCAGTGCATGTCCTAGGACATGAATATCATCTGCTCACAGAGATTCCCATAAGTAGGTTCACTTTCCGAGTATATCCCCTGCAGAGCATTTCATCATCTATTTCATAAGGTGCAAAAGCAAATATCAACTCTCCAATGAGACCAAGCAGCAAAAGTATCACACTATTATCTACACACCATAGAGGATTTCAGCCACAACTGCAGTTGCAAGCTCTAGCTCCCATGGCAATAGACAAACAAAGACACAGGAGGTTAATATTGTACTTTTTATATCTTCAGTTGATTCTCGCATTTAACATCATGTTTAAACATACTTGGATTTAACCTTTTGCATTTGCCAAACACAAAGCAACACATTCAACAGTCACTTCTTAACAGTATCAGTATTTAGATAATACTGCTACTGTCTTAGTCATATTAACAACCTTACACATACCAATGAGAAAAGAATGTTTTCCAGTCAAAGAAGTTGGTTTTGATGTGGTATAAACACTTCCAGAGCCCCAGCAAGAATGAAGAAGACAGCAGTGCTCAGTCAGCTCTGCTGTGTTCCACTGTGCCCTGCACATCCAGCAGGATTGTCAGAAAATGCCTGCCTGGAACATCAAGCTTGGCTCTTTTATCCACCTCATACTTAGAAAATGTTTTTGAGCTTTACTAGAATCACTTCTTTCCCAATACGCTGGTAGAACAGTGAGCAGAAAGTCACCCTGTTCGTGCCTTCTTACTTGCATTTACAGGTGCTAACACTCTGCCACAGAAATACACACAGGATATTAAAGTTGGAGGGAATCCTACATTTTTCAAAAGAAATGCCCATTTAATTAACAAGCACCAGTGATTAGACTAACTTCCTATAGCATTTATTAATGTAGCTAGTTAAATATGTTAAAACAAACGTAACTCTATTCCATGTTCAGTTCAACAGAAAGACACATGCATTTAAAACCAAGCAAGAACTTTAAAGCTTTCCTTTTCTCCTAGTAAAAGAAGACTTTTTTCAGAATACTACTAAACTTTTTTGACCCATCTGGAATAGTTTTGATGCATAAATTAATCTTTGGATGTAAGAATTTCTAAGTTGCTCTTTCAATCTTCATTCATTGCACGGCTCTCTAGTATTAAATGACATAATTTTCCCTTGTGGTCTTTCTGCTCTCATTTTCTCCTTCTCCTTGGTTGTACAATGACTAAGGTACAGTTTCTTCTGTGTTCCATTCTTCCCCCCTTTGTATCGCAGATGTAGTTCCATCTTCCATACTCCAACTCACAAGGGGACAGCCACACTGCACCCAAATTAAGTCAATTGTTCTTCTCCAATCTCTTCTTGAACAGTATTTCTTCCTTTTTTTCCAGACTCTTCTTGTGACACAATTCTTACATCTAACCCTGCTTTTTATAATTCCAAACCTTTTGCCATTATTTTGCTGTATATTTCAAATATCTATGTATTCATTCAATTGTATAAAATATCATTAATATTGCCTGATATGTTATTTCTTCTGAAGCTGCTAAAAAGTAAATATTATGATTGTTAAATAAATAAGAAATCAAGAAGATTCCTGAAAAACGGGTCTGAATACCAAGTCTAGAACACTATCTAAAGAAGGAGAATTTTGTGCAGCTTTGGATCTTCTGCAAAGTATTTATCATCACTTTAGCTGGCATCAAAATCATTTCTCCTTCTCTGGATAATGGATTGTAGCGAGTGTGCATGAAAACCCTGGACAGGACAGGAGTTAAATGTTGTACTCTTAATATAGAAATCAACCAGAATTGTTTGAAAGGTAAATGTAATTTTAACCAAGAAAATAAGTGTATTAAGATTGATAGGGGTAAACCAGTTCTGCTTTTTGTCATCTTGTATTCCCATGATTGTTGAGGCACCTGCCACACAGCAGAATTTGATGACTCAGAGTGGTGGGTGTTTTTCAGCCTTCCACAGTTTATGCTGATGTAGTTATGCTTGTCATTGGAACCATCCTTCATGAGCTTACAATTGTGGCTAGACTGTAAATGTTAATGGGTATGAGAAACATATGTGGACAGAATGTTTTTGCAATTCAGTATAATTAAAGCTTTGCGCCACCCTTACTGTGCTGTTTGCTTCTCTGGTGTTACAGTGAAGTGGTGCAATGGTGAATCTGACCGTGAATATTTAACCAGCAAAAACTGTTGAATAGTAAATTAAAAGCATTGCTGGAAAGAGGTGTTTCTGAAAATGAAAAGAATCTTGTCCCCAGTGTACTTTGGGAAGATCACACATTTAATCAGCCTTGCCTTGAAAAGCATCCTGTTACTTTTAACCAACATCACTCAGTTTCATTTGCATGATAGACATAGATTTCTTTGCATGATCAAAGAATATTGAAATATATATTAATATAAATGTATATTAAATATATATTAAAATAAATAAAAAAATCCTAATATGCCTCTATTATCTAAAGGTCAACTGAATACCCTAATATATGAAAGTGCACAAAATTCCTAGGGGTATCACAGTGAATCTGGGGGTTATGTTTAAAGAGGAAATAGATTACATCTCTCTTGTCAGCTCCTGTGTTTGCTGCTATTTTGTTGCAGCTGTGATAATGCAGCAAATATGGCCACTGTTACTCTGTTCAAAGAAGATCTTTATAAATTCCAGTTGTCAACATGAAATCAATTCTGCTATGGGCAAAAGAGTGTTTCATCATTCCAATATTTGCACTCAGATAACCATGTCCACAGGCTGTATGTGTCTTCATTTATTTATTTATTTGGAACTGGGAGTACAACACTTTTGCAGCCCAGCACTATGGTTCTGTGGCAAAATTGCATAAAGGTTGTGCAGTGAATTTTTCTAAGTAAATGGGTCCTTTGATTTCAATGAAAGAACAAAGCCTCTAACTGATGCACTGTGGATTCAGTCTGAGCTGTGCTACCTAGTCAAAGAACAAACAATATATGATTAATTAAAGACAAAAAATGGGAAAAGAAATAATGATTACATATCCTGACATTCCATAATGATCTTTTCTGTGCTTTACACCTATGGTAAATACACGAAGCACACAGTATCAATACAGAAGAAAAAAAAAGCCTTCAGTTTGCAATTTCTTTTTCTATAGTCTTCCTTCTTCCGGTGAAAGTGTCTGTAAAATTTTTAAAGGAAAGTAGGTTGCTAAAATGTACTTAATTTGCCATGATAGATTGAGTCCATGGTTCAGTGGCTGTAATTGAATCTGTGACCTATTTCTTTAGTAAAGTAGAAATAGTCTCTTGGGTTTTTGTCACTACCATCTTTTAATGAAATTCAAAAAGACTGTCAAAATGTCTACACTTTTTCCACTAGTTGTTAATGCTATTACTTTACAATTTGTTACTTTTTAATTAATTTTAATAAATGTGTACACAATCTACCTGCCAGTTGGAAATGGTAGACATCAATTCATCACTGTCACACTGTAAAGCAAAATTAACATGACAGAAAGGGCAATAAAAGCAATAGATTACCTAGACCCATATTGGTTCTACTTAAACATACTTTATTTCTCTAATTTACAGGATCTGTGCATTACAGCCTCCCCACTCTCACAGCTGAAGAAAAAAGATCTGTCAGCATTTTAATCATAACCCCAGACTATTTACAAGACATTGAAGCTCAGCCTTCGAACTGAATTTAGTAGAGAAGTTCCCAGCCCAGGACCACCCAACTCCATCACCTATTTCCTTCACCAGGACGTATTCTCATTACTTTTTAGCCATTTAGAATATCATATCATGGGGACCTGGGATGTGACCCATGGGCTGGGGGATGCACTGACTCCACACTCGGTGAGATAAACCCTACATTTCCTACTTGGTGTTTCCAATGGGAATGCAACAGGCAAGTGAAGCAGAAAAAGGGAGCTTTTATCTAGTTCACCAGTAAAGACAGATGGGGAAGCGGAGTAAACTTTTCCTGCCCTATAGTCCAGACATGGTCTTAGTGTCTTAAGCTTGATTATTTCTGTTACATTGGCATCTCTAGGAAAAGTTATTCTACCAGTTCTTCCCTTATCAAGGAATGGGATGCCACTAGTGTTAACATGGAGCTGGGAATGATCTTACAAACAATCAGGTTCAATGTTGTTCTGATATTATGTTTAAGCCTGTAATTATTGATTTATTATCAATATCAGCACTGCACATGGACAGCCTAAGGCTGGCATTCAAAACAGAGTAACACAAAACAGCTCTTCTGGCAGGGGATAGTTTCCTTATTTTAGAATTATAAAGAAGATATTATTTATGTAAAACCAAGAAGCTGAAAGTGCAGTCCAGATTGCTTCTATCAGTGGGGCATAAAGGCAGAGCACCCATGGTCTCCTGTGAGCACAGGGGTTTTTGCCTGCTTGTATACCCCTATCTGCTGTTGCAGATCTGCAGCAGAAGCTTTCCCTGCTAGTGCATACTTTACATCAGACTCACAGGGAGAGAATGCTGTATGAATTAGCTATTTATAATTTAAGTATGATCTTATCTCCCACTCAGCCTCAGCACAAAGTAACATAAGTCACACTGACCTGACACCTTTTGATAAATTTATTTTTTTTTAATGAAACTCTTGAGAGTAGAAAACAAAGAGCAAACAAAATAATCCCAGACCTTGGTTTTTAGTTTAAAACCTCAGTCTCTACACTTAATCACACTCCTGGTCCTTCAGTCTCTATCTCTCTCTTTGCCTGTCTTCATCCTACAGCTCTTTGCATCAGTAAAATCAAGAGTAAAGAAGCCATAGGGTAAAAGGCTTAGGTCAGGAAGGCAACATTGTGCCTTCTTTACAGCACAATAAATTAAGGGAGCATAAAGGTCACACAGGTGCTGTCTACTTAACAGTTGACTACTGGTGTAGTTTCAAGCACAATGCAGGGCACAGTGTACTTCAGCTGACTTCTGTGGGCTGGACACACAGGTCTGACTGCAAAAGGATGCCATACAACTGACAGGTAAACTGCTGGCAGGACACCCTGGGGAAGCTTATTTCACCATTACCTATGACCTAATTGACCTATTTCTCAGAGAAGTGAAAAGTTTTGTTTCTACTAAGAAGGAATTTTTAGGGAAAATTAAAACAATGAACAACCCAAGTTCAAAGGTCTAGAAAGAGAAGACTGCTATTTTGAAAGTGAAGTGATTTTTGGATTTTAAAATAAAATACACACACACACACCCCACCACATAACTATGATACATTTTCTCAGAGAATAAGGATATCCAGCATATGGAGTGACTAGCATGACGGAGTATAATGGCTTGAAAGCAGCCATTTGGACACAAAACCAAAACAGATTCCTTCAGCAGCCCTTGGTATGTTTTGAAGTTATTATAGTGCAGAAGAACTGAATCTGCATTTTAATTACTGTAAAGTTGCTTCAGTTTTACCCAGCCTACTGGATATTATCCTCTTAAATATAATAAAGATTTTTAAAAAGGCCATTAAAAATTAAATAACAAAATAAAGTCCACTTGACAAATTTTGGGCTAAAGACATTAACTAAAGATATCAGGAGCTATATAGAGACAAATTTTCTAATTTTGTGAGCAGTCTTCTATCCACAAATAACAATGGGCATAAAGGCAGGCTTTGGTGTCCATTACCTGGCTTGGTGTACTCCAGGGTTTAGAAATTTTCCTTCTTATTTGCACTTGCCATCAGGCTGCAATTTTGTAAGTTCATCAAACTTCCATTTTCTTAGAAAATGAGCTTGTAGAAAAAAAAAGCAACTGATGTGTTGATGCTAAGTACTGATGTAGTGGCTGAAGCAACTGAGACCTAACATCCACCTGATGTTTTGAGCCAACCAGAACTGCCTTCTTCCTGTTACGTCAGGTTTACAAGCTCCTACACTTGCCATTACCAAGATCCTGAGTAGACATGTTACATAAACATATCATGTACCCTTTAATCCAAGCACAACTTAAGCATTGACAAGTAAATTCCCTGGGAGTTTTCCACAGAAAAGACTAAAAAATGTGTGATGTTAGAGCTGAATAGACAAGAGTCCTGTGATGTTCTCAAGATATTTTTGGTAGCTTAGAAGAGACTATTTCAGACTTTCTGGCTGTTCCCTCCATGTAGTCTTTCATTTCTCTAAGATCGCAGATCCATGCCCTTAGTCAGAAAAGCACTTAAGCCAGTGAAATGTATCTCTTAGATGATAGAAAAACCTTAAATGTATATAATATATTTTAACTTGGAGGAACAATGCACAAAAGGTCTAGTCATCTAGTCCAAAAGAAGCCTTTTACTGGCCGCTTAGGTTATAAACACTTCAGATATATTTGCAGGCAATATTGCATACATTATGTGATAAGAAGATGCTATTAAGACATAGTTGGTTACCTGAAAGTTATTAATTTCAAAGAATTAAGACTATATTTATTAGGAAACTTTGTTTAAGATACTAAAGTTGCTAAATCCATATTCAAAGTCATATTAAAAATATGGGACTGGACATCCTGGAACTCAAAGCATGTCAGCTCCTGCAGGACACAAGGAAGCTGAGGTTACCTGCTTCAAGTCTGTATTGAAAAATGGACTACATGGCTAGTTTCTGTTCAATAAACAAACAAATAAACAAATAAATAAATAAATACTGCTTTGTAATGAATTTTAGCATGCAAATTTTTTTTCAAAATAAATAAAACACATGACATTTTGGACAAGCATAAAAAAAGAGAGAAATTAAACCTTTGTCAGGACAGTTTGCATGTATTCCTCATGTAGCCTGGAAGAACAGTATATCAGCTACCAGTCAGTACATTAAATAGATAAAGTCACCTTTTTACAATCTCAGAGTTTTGAAGGAATATTTAAGTCATGACTTTCCTGGCGTACTGAAATTTTCAGCTCATTTTAACTAATCTAACAAAAATGGATCAACTGTATCAAAAATAAACCTGGAAGGGGAGGATGAAATCAGACTAAAACAATGGCAGCAAAAGTCCTGAGCTTACAAGGAAGACTGAAAGTTTATTAAATTTCAGCTTTATCTTGGTAATTTTACCTAGATTCTAGTCTCACAAGGCTTTCAACATACGCAAATCAAGCCTCCTGTAGGGAAACAGATACATACATATATGTAAATGCATATAGCTTTGAAAACAAACAAAATAGTAGCAAGAAACAAAAATGTCAAATTTCTTCACCACTCCTAGAATCATTCTGTAATTGGACAGAATGCAAGTGAAGGAGGACAGAAGGGCCTTCACTAGTAAAGGGTGTGTGGGGGTGCATTTCCTGAATTAAGAAAATCCAAACGCATGTAATTATGGATCTGAACAGCTTTTGCCAGCCTTTGAAAATATAGCAAGGTGATTCATGAAATGGAAATGAATGAGTATTGGAATTGTCAACAGAACACAAATGCCACAGCTACAGTTTCCAGAGGGGACAAAAGCAGAAATGAGTTCTTAAAAATAGTGTTGGTGAATTACAGCTCTACATAGACATTAGCTTTTTTAAATAAGATTAATTACTGATTAGCTCTGGACATCATCCTGTGCTTTCTAAAGCACATCCATAGCCCTTTCAGAAGAGTCCCACACATATTTTAATATTGTACCACTGACTTCTGTGAGAATGAAAACGTCACCATCTCAAAGAGCCCTACTTAGCAGTTCTAGTGAAGGCTGAGAATTTGGGGCTTTTGTTTGTTCTAAACAGATAAGAAGGATTTATTTAATATATATCTGAAGCATGTGAGAGAAACGTCTTGGGCTAGAAACAGCAGCATATACGATTGTAGAAGAACAGAGATAGTCATGATTGCATGGGTAAATCCCCAACTTAAACCTTCTTGGATTCAATCTTCTGAAAGTGCAAGCAAACGAAGAATAAAATTGGTAGAGGAATCATGCTGCACTGCATACTGATTTTCAAACTTCACATATAAAGAAAGTAAAAGCTAGAGAATGCATTTTGATTCTAGTAAACCTTTCAGTTGGACTTTTTTTCCCCTCCTTTTGAAGACTTAAAAGTCAAACTGGGTTCCATACCACAAGAATTTAAATGGACAAGTGAAATATTTTGTCTTGCGATGGACAAAAAAACCATTTGGCAGACGGTCAAAAGTTTAGGAAAAGCTGCATAAAGGACAACATGATGAAGAGAAAATACACCTTAAATCACTGAAATAGAGCAACAGGAGTTGGGAAAGGTCACTCACAGCAGTAAGACTACTGAATGTTTTAATCACAGCCTAGTTCTCTGTTGCTCTAAGCTTTATTTCACTTAGTAATTTTTACCAGTGCAAAATGGGTGCAAATCAGTATTCAAATACTATTTCAAACCCACTTACACTGCTATTAACTAACACTGCAAGGTGCAAGGCGGTAGCTTATCTAGCTGAGTTTTGTAGCAGTGAGAAACCTTTGGGTCAGTGGGAATGCAGTTAAGCACAAATATTTTCAATTAAATTGACAGAAGCGGACATTTGCAAAGAAATAGAAAAAGGGATCTTTCATGCATTATAAATATTATTCCTGAAACTGTATAAATATTTTTATTCTAAAAGTGATGCCACCACTCACATACTAGAATAGGAAATCAAAGACAAATCACAAATCTTTAACCAAAGCCCCATTTGAAGCAATGATTTAGGGATGATATCAAAGTCACAGGGAGTCAAATTCAGAAAGAAGTGATTAACTGATTTTTCTAGACATTCCAAAATGTTCTAATTCTTAAAATTGTCATTAAGATCATTTATTATGGCCATCTGGAGATCACCACAGTGGGTTTCATTTGGAAACAAGCTTAGAGAAATCAATGGGGAGATTTTGTATAGATGAACATCCACTGCAGGAAACATTTTTGGGTCTTAGAGAGGCATCTAACCAAACAGGTTTGGATTTTACTTGAAATAAGTATGTTCTTAGTGCTCAAAGCGTAGGTTGAATAATAGTGCAATAAGTGAAGTCATGCTTTCATTTTGTATTGAATTTAAAAATAAGTACTACTACTCAGAAAAAGAAGCAACAACATGTCCCTGTATTCATTTAGAATCCAGAAAAACAGCTAAAACCTATTCTATTAATTTTAAGGCCAATTAAACTCCATATGCTTTCATTTCCATTTACGACTACAACAAAACCAAAGCGCGTAAGTTTAGTTTAAGTCTAGCTGACAAATTCCCCCAGACCCTCAGACCAGACTAGCAGAAATAAAGAGATACTAGGGCTACACATGTATACTAACAATCCATTAAATTTATCAGACAACAACTTCACAATAAAAGCAAGGTTAACCTCACAGAAAGGACATCCACTTTGTTGATGAAAATGGATACTTGATTTCTTTCCTGGATCATTATAAATACCATGAGGATTATTCACAGCGCAAGCAACATTTCGATGCACTTGCATGACCTTCTTTTTCTATCAACAAAATGGCCTACATTTAATGTCACATTAACTGTAAAGAGTACACATCCTGTAAGAGTTGGGAAATGTACCACATTATTTCCTCCTTTTACATCCACTAAATAAGTGATAATTCCAAAAGCTGACTCAACACTTAATTCTGCCTTTTAAGTTTCTTTTTTTTATTACATGACAGCACATTTTTGCTGCACATTGAAAAGCTACTTCCATCTCTGTGGTATGGATTTTATAAGGCTTGGGTTCTTCAGCATTTCCAGCAAGCCTAACAATAAACTAAGCCTCGTAAATAATTCCCATTTGAGAGAAAACTTTCTGAAGTGCTCTAAGACCCTGTTCATCGGACAGACTTGCATGAGCAAGAAAAAGTGCAATGCAGGGCAGCAGTATCCTTGAAACCTTTTTTTTGAATATCTCAGTGTGTGCAGAAAACATTTTTCTAATATAAACAAATAAATATAAATACAGTATAAATAATGGGGAGAAAACAGTTCTAATTCTTCATAGGGGATGCTGAGTACTGCCTGAAATGACCTCTAATGCTCAGAAACATCTTGGGTTTATACCAGACGTACCAGCAGAAATGTCATCCTAGTGGTCAATAGAAGCGTAAATGAAAATGCATCAGTTACAACTAGGAAAGGAATAGGGAACTGAACAGAAAACAGGATTATGACATTGCACAATTCCATTTTATCAGAGAATCATAAAATAGTTAGGGTTGGAAAGGACCTTAAGATCACCTAGTTCCAAGCCCCCTGCCATGAGCAAGGACGCCTCACCCTAGACCATGTAACCCAAAGCTCTGACCAGCCTGGCCTTGAACACTTTTATCCCCACAGGTTAAATACTGTGCAAGACAAAAAATAATGAGAAGAGGTACAGAGAAGAACAACACGGATAACAAAGATTTCATAGAAATGTGGTGGTATACGATCCTGTGTCGCGATCTGGGAGTCACGGACAACGCTGAGCTGACAAATGTGATCCAGCGAATGCCATTTATTGCCTCTTAACACACTGCTTATATAACAAACTTGAACAAGCACGAGCATCATAACAACTTCTGATTGGTCTGACAACACTGTTCACGCGCCGGATAGCAACACTCGATTGGCCCCTGCTGGATGCCCACGTGAATGCCTCGTGCACCCTGCAGAGACACCATCTTTTAACCCCAAGGTGTCTGGATTGCTTACAAGGCGTCGCCATCGCACAGCCAGTCCCAACAATCCTGTGGCATGCGAATTTGAACAGAGAACATCTGTTTCTTTTCTCTTCAGCACCAGACAGCATCGAAAGAAATTAGCAGAGGATATATTAAAAACAATCAATAAGTACATTCAAGTTATCTAAAGTTCAGGTGTAGAATTCATTCCCACAGGATTCTGTAGAGATTAAAGAAGCTCAAGGAACAGTTGCAAGACCCACTGGGAGCTGATGCATACAATAAGGGAGAGCCCACCTCTTTTTCAGAATGTCCTTGATCCCAAACCTCTGGAAGCTGGGGAAGGACTGTGGAGAAGTACCTTTAGGGGCTTCTTCAGTTCTTACACCCTTTCCTTGACACCCTTAATGTCAGAGACACTGGGCTACATTCAGCGGCCTTCAGCAATGTGGTGCCAAACTTTCATATGCTATCTAATATCAAGCAGCACTGGCTCAAATTTTGCAAATTAATGATATTAGAGACACGAATTGCAATGTTTGTAACTGGCAATGATCTCACTGGGCACCAGATAAGTGAAACAAAGATGGGCACAAAATTGCTAAATGAAATGTAAACCTTTAGAATCAGTTTTAGGCAATGCTAAGGTGATGGCTTTGTAACAGTAGCAATGGAAAATTACTAAGGTGCAGGATTCACAGAAAAAAAAAATAGAGTACAGCTAGAGAACATACTGAGAATTCTTGTATAAGATAAACCGTTGCAGTCGACGTAGTTTT
>WYDI02006413.1:0-38218 GCA_009867235.2 Psittacus erithacus | reverse complement strand
TCTTCTCTTCTCTTCTCTTCTCTTCTCTTCTCTTCTCTTCTCTTCTCTTTTCTCTTCTCTTCTCTTCTCTTCTCTTCCTTCTTCTTCCCCCAGCTTTATGCGCTGAGCATAACATCATATGGTATGGAATATCCCTTGGGTCAGTTGGGGCCAGTTGTGTCCCTTCCCAACTTCTTGTGCATCACCAACCCCCTTGCTGGTAGGGTGGGGTGAGAGGCAGAAAAGGACTTGAGGCTGTGTAAGCACTGCTCAGCAATAACAGAAACATCCCTGTCTTAGCAGCATTGTTCCCAGCACAAAACCAGAACACAGCCTTATAGGAGCTACTATGAAAAAAGTCAACTCTACCCCAGCCAAGCCAGCATAATGATTTTTAAGGTACTTCTGACCATGGTAAAACTCTTACATGCATGTAGAGCTTTAGAGCATCTGCTACTGGCTACATGAAATAAAATATGGTATAAAAGACTAGAAATAATAATAATAAAATACAATTCTGTTAACTGTTAAACATTGCATTTAGTGTGGCCCAAATTGCTAAATTTAGTTTTGATGCTTGGGTGAGGCATTTCTGTCAATTATCCCTTTTAATAACTGCAAGTTTTCTCCAATAGTACCAGGTTTTGGTTGGGTTTTTTGTTGGTTTGGTTTTCTTTGTTTGTTTGTTTTTTGGTCTTGTTTCTTTGTTGTTTTTTTTAATCACAACCAAAACCACATTCGAAAGCTTCTCTGCAGTGCAGTAAAAAGACCTGGGAAAGAGCAGGGCAGACTTCAGATAAAGCAGTATGGTGTTTTCAGTATTCACGTGTAATCTCACGTAAAAGACCCATGTGCTCAGCTGTGGGCAGCTGGGCTTGTTAAAACAGAGGACTACAGAGAGCTGAATGACACAGCAAGGAATTAAATCAGAAAATATCAACCTTAAGATTGTTTTCCAAAAAGAAAATCAGTGCAATCTGTCCTGTATCTGTATTCTTAAGTATTTAACTGCAAACATATTTCAAGGTATTGGCAAGAAAGAAAATAATGAAACATTCTTCGTCAGAATGAGGAGGTAAGAGACACGTGAAACAAGCAAAGCTAATGGTGAACCACCCAGTAGCTGTGATGTACTGAATGTCATCACTGCAAACATTTATGTTGCACTGTTAAGAAGAGAGCAAGGAGCCAAGTCTTTCCAAAGCACACAGCCTAGCTGCTGTGAATGGGTGCTGCTCCTTACCTTCACAATAGCTGTCCGGACCTCCACAATTGCTAGTTCTACTAGAACTGCTAGTTCTAGTCACTGACTAATTGCGTGTTACCTGTGATAGTACCAACAACAAAAACATTTGAATAGCAGGCAAAGGAGCTAGCCATCATTTGATACTGTGTTTTATTCTCCAGGACAACCTTCAACAGGAAAGAAACTATTCTTCCCTACCTTGAAAGAATGGGCCTTAATCAAAGACTTAACATTTCAATCATTTTCATTTTCTTAATGGTTTGGGTTTTTTTGATTCCTGCACCTAGTTCTACTCCCAATTCCCTAGCTTTTACTTTGTATGTCAGGCCCTTGAAAAGGAGGAAATTCTCCCTCTTACGTGAAGCAAATCTGGAATGAATATAATTTTATTTTACTGCAGTGCTGCTCATAAAAGTGAAGTCTCACAAAAACTACATCCATTTAATTTATACCTCAGCCTAAACAGATTCAAGATCAACATAATTTAAACCTGAGTCTCAGTGAATCCTCAGACTTAAAATTGAAGCTAAATCTTACTATTTCTTTGCTGTTCTAGCTGCAAGTGAGCCTGTACCGATTTTCTTGTAAAAGATTAGAGGAAATCTGAAAAAAAGTTTGAAGCAGACCAGGAGTAGCAGGAAGAGTTGTCTGTCACAGATTGACTCCTGCTCCAACTAGGCAAAAAAATGAACATATAAATTGCATTAGTTCAAACAAGTTTTATTTGGTACTTACATGCTATATATAAGTTTGAAGAAAACTACATATTTTGGACACTTCAAAATATTGTGGCTATGTACATGGAAAACTAAAGAAAGCAAGAAAGGAACCCAGTTTGTTTTATACCGTGCCACAAGCCACTATTGAAAGCAATCTGACTGAATGGCTGTTTTTTCCCTTCCACATACATTCTGGCAGATGAAGTCTCTTTCATTGCATTTCCATTGCTTTTATCCTATCTCCTGTATAAAAGAACACTTGCCAGCAGCAGAAAGTAACTTCTTCATAAATTCTTCAGCTTTTGTCTCAGAGGATTTCCTATGCTAACACAGACTTTCTGCACAGCTTCTTAGAGGCCAAGATCAGTGCTCACTAAAGGGAAGTGCAGGAATCTTAATGAGACATTCTTTGGGAGCATGAACTGAGACCCCATAAACCTCCATTTCTCCTTGCTAAGGATCTCCTCACTGACTTCAGCGAGCAGCATGTCAAGCCCTGGTTGGTGCTTCACGCTCAAATAGCTAGACTGAACTCTACCTACTATCTGCAGTGTTGTTTATCAAAGTATGAGAAGGCGCAAGACTTTACAGTTCTGCTCAATAGCAACCAAAAGCAAGGGGTGGAATGATGAAAGCAGAAATCAGCATCAAGTTAAAGAGAGAGCAACCTGCACTGCTGCTCTTATCACTCAAACTACACTACTTTATAAAAATCACATGACAAAAAACACAATAACCATTTTCCATTTGCTCTGAAACGAGCAAAACCACAAATACCCTGAAACAAACCTGCTTCATTATCCAAAAATCAAATATTTCAGGTTTCCCACAGGCTTCAATAGTCTGATAAGGCAAAGGAAAGGTCTTCCACCAATAGGAACAGCAGCAATTTGCAGGACTTGGAACAAGGTATTTCCTTGTGTGTGCACCTACGCATACACATCTTTTATAGTATTGAGAACATGGGTGTAACTAAAAAAAATCAAGTTTGCAATATCATTTTGCCACATTTTTCTAATTTATTCAATTAAATTATTTATTTCTTTACTGAACAAAATTCATAAATACATCATCTAGCAGAACAATAGGTTTTCCTCTTGTCCATGAAAAAATAATGCTTTCAAATTTTCACATTTTAAAACCTGCCTTGTTTTGTGTTTTTAGAGAAAATGCAAGATCATAGTGACATCTCAATTTACAGAATGTCCCTGTAGGAATTACATTTACAAGAACCAGATACAGAAGCCTATAGTTTGCTCCCATATTAGAGTTCTCTGCAATAATATTTAAACCAACAGGTTTAAGTAGAACACCCCATTAACTCTACTTGTAGAGCAATGAGGTGTTTATTTTTCAAGTACCAGAACCACAAAGTGTGAAAGATTCTTTGCCAATTTTACAATTATGCCTTTTAAACCAACACCGCCTTTTTAAAAAAATAATCAGACCCACCACCCAAATCAGCCCATTGCCTTCAGATTCCAGTGTCCTGTGTCTTAAGGAACGTAGAAATATTCTTGTACTAACAGAAAAAGCTTGCTGGAAAAAGCCATATTAAGTAATGCATGTGAAGCATGATTTTTTCTAGTGGTGAAAGCTATTAAAAAGGTGATCCAAGTCTATTCCCATCATTTCTTCTGCTGGTTTTACTAAAGTCCTTCCAAAAAAGATATTCAAGAAATCTTTAAAAAACTGGAGAGAAAAAATAAAACGCTCCTTCATACTTTAGAAGAAACTCCACTGACTGCAGAGATGCTCCTATTACCTTTGGTTCTTCAGAAGAAACAATCAGATCACTTCTACAACAGAAGGTATCAAAAAACAACAGATCAGTAAAGAGGAAAAATGCTTACTTCAAAATGCTAGGCTTTTATGCACTTACATTACTGTAAGATGATTTTCCTTACGTTTTTAACCAGAGAAGAAGACAATGTTATCTCAATTTAATTTGATGTATTAGTTTTTGTTTATCTAACATCCTTTAAAAGTTGTGATGTAATTCAGAAAAATCTAATGTGCTGCAAACCATCCCTCAATATTAATGGCAGCAAGAACTTGAGGAAGGAAGTACAGACAGGATTTTACACCCAAAGTAGATACTCCCTCCCCTTCTGCCTTCTCCCCTTATGCCCTTCTGACATATCTGGGTATGTCAGATATTACATCTGCAGAACATGGAACAGCAGTTGTCTCTTATTTCTCTTCGAAAGCACAGGGCAGGCATTTTCAAGCAACTTTCAATGGCAGAAAGCATAACCGAGCAGCCCCTCCTCAAAGAAAAAATGATGCCCCACCATAATTAGCACAGCATCTGTATGTACTTGGTACGCATAGCTTTACAAAGAGGAAGCATGCTCCTTTTGCCAAATAATATGGGGTTTAAAAATGCTTAAATGAATCAACTTGTATCAAGAGCTCCAGGTCCTCTGTCAATTATATCACGTTACAATTATTAATGAACTAAGGCGAACCTACCTGCTGTTTGATGTGTTTGAACACTATCTACCTGAGGCAAAAGAGTCCCCTGATCTTCAAAGGCTAGAATTGGATTCAAAGGTATTTGAGGACTATTGCTTCCATCATTGTTCATGGCATCCAGCCGGGATGGTTTAGAACCAATAGGCAGGTTTATGATCTCTTCAAAGTTATCATTCTGCATAGACATTCCATTTTCATTTGCATTTTTCTCTGGATTGAGATTGCTGAAAAAGAAACACAGGTATTCCCTCATGCACTTCATCTACAACATAAATTCAGTCCTCCTCAAATTACAAATGTAAGAAAAGTCTGCATTAATCCTGAGCATTCTTTTAGCCAGTAAAAATGAAACCATGCTTTTACCACAACAGAAAACCTGGTTATGCAGTGAAGTACTAGATAATCTTCCCACAAACACAAAGGATTGTTGTTATGTTTGGCTTCATGATCCCCAGGGCCAAACAGTGCTTTATGGACTGCAGTTCTGAGAAGTGGCTGCAATGAGAGGCAGCAAGATCACCCCTGCAGCATCACCACTATGTGAGCCACCCACTTAATGCAATTTACAGCCTCTAACATCATCTTCAGCTCTCATAACCTTTGCCATACTCTTCCTCTTTCTGCAAATCAATGTAATTGCCCTCAGGTAAGATTACTGTCATTTTTGTTAGTTCTTGGATCACCTCCTGCCTCCAGTTTTGGAGCAGCCTCTTCTACCTGTCACTTATCCAGAGATAAAACTCTCTTCCCAATGCAGTGCTCTTTTCAGTCCCTCCTCCCCCTACAAATCCTTAGGGTTTATTTCCAAGCCACTCTGTGTTCCTCCCATTGATCATGCCCAAGCCAAAAGAAACACCTCCCAGCATCCCTCATGTTAATCTGCACTGCCTTTTTTCATCTCCCACTGGGCAGAGATGCCTTATGAGCAAGCTCTTGCACATCTTGTGCAGTCAGGAGCAGTACACACACAGACACACTCTCTAGCTGCACACACTCTTCTGAGACGATACATGATCACCCCTCATAGTCTTGCCCCTTCCTTTCCAGCCCCTCTTATTAGGCAATGTATTGTCAAATCCTGCTGTCTTTTCAAATGACGAATGCTATCTTGCCAGAGGGGAGAAACTAAGGTGCTAATTTAGCAAACAGGATGACAGCAATGGGACTATAATCTTCTTGAGAAAGCACAAGTACTCAACTGACACTCAAAAAATATGTGATCTTTCACAGGTGCTTATTAAGGCCCTCAACAGCTGTGTTCTGAGAGTCTTGGGTACCCGTTCCCTATTCAGACCATATCACAACTGTTCAGGTTGTTTGGAAATGCTTCAGCCACAAAAGCTTAGATGCAATTTTCCTAGATTGAAATTAGGCTGTCAATTTCCTTCAGATATTTCCGAGCAGGCAGCTTGGTTTCATAGGCTAATTTTCTCCTGATAGTATATTTACTAGGCTTAAAAAAACCTGCTTGCAATTGACATAAATTTTCATTTGCTGTCTTCTTCAGGTGTCCAACTCTTTCCAAACAATTGCAGAATTGTTTTACAGTACTTCCCAAGAGAAAGAAAATAATTATTGCTCTTTCCAAAGTGGCAATGCTTTATCCAAAGCCCAGAGTTCCTGTGAGAACAACATGCTGGTTTTCATACCAAGCCTTTCCCAGTTTTTAAAGCCATAGCTGGTTCTTTTTCAGAAAGGCCCTCCCCTTTTCCCATCTGTAGACATGCTGAGCAAATTTCAAAGCGAAAAATATGTTTCACTGCACTGAGTTTGAGAGCAGGCACAACAGCCCTGCTGGCTGCCTGGGAGAAGTCACAAGTCATATATCACCCTTCCGTGACAGAGATCCTCATCTGCAAGATGAGGAGCAGAATCTTTGAAATGCTTTAGGACTAATAAAGCCAGCTCTATAATGTACAGTTACTAGATTACTATTAACTATATGGTGTCCTATTACTTATTTTATCCCTATCCAATAACCTTACCTAGGATAACACCAGAGCTGGGATAACACAGCAGGTTTGATGGACGAGGTAAGAAAGAGGTGGAAAGAGAGCAACTGCTCATTCATACAAAATTAAACAGTACAACACTTCAACAAGTATTGGCACAATGAAGAAGACTCTTGCTTCTGCAAACATTATTTTTTCTACCCAATTGATCAACTGACTTCATACGCAAACAGTTCTTCATATTTATTTGTCATTGTGTTGCCAGTATTACACACTGAGTTAGACCAGGATTCACAGACTTGACTGATGTCTTTTGACACAGAGGAGTCTATACAGTCACAAAGGTGGTACAGAAAAGGAAACCATGACTATGGATCTTCTGAATTTTATGCTATAAAATCTTTTATATTTTATGCTATTTGCTCTACCAAATTACGAGGGGAGCAAATTTAGAAGAAACAAGGGAAAAATGGAATTGTAGAATTAATTTCCACTGGACATTTTAGAGGCCATAAACTCCAAAGGAGATTAGACAAATTCCTAGGAGATTGGTATGCCCTCCAGCTTCTGGTAATTAGTAGCTTAGGGACTACTTGAGCCTATGGGTGCATTTGAACCACAATATTTAGTAACCCTTCACTGGCCAGAGGATCTCCTGGTCCTTCCCTTTTTTCCCTTTACACTCACTCCCTAAGTGACTGCTATAGGCCATTTGAGTGAAGAACACAAGTAAAAGATTTTTAACCTGCTAAAGCTGTTTGTATTGTCTTATGTTACATTCTTAGCGATGTCTCAGTGTCCAATGCAGCACTGGGGATACCCTTTTTAATATTATATCTTATTTCCAAATGACTGTTTCAAATTCATTTTTCCACTGTTGGAAAAAAACACCAAACTCCAGAATTTAGCCAGAAGTTAACGTGCCATTAATAATATTGTAGTATCCATGAACCACCAGCTTTCTTGATAACTCTAGATACTTTAGTGTCTTACTGGAAAACTTCCATGGTACGCTCCATTTAAAAATATATTTTGTGTTACCTTTTCCATTGTAAATTGCACCAGCTTGAGAAATATCTTCATTTAAGTTCAGTTGTGAGTCTTCTCACCACAGACATTTAGGACAGATATAAGGTCACTCCCTCCCTTCCTCCCCAATAATAATTCACTACTGTTGATAAGCATTTGAGCATTAAATTGTTCAACTAAATTTGCTTGTGAAGACACTCAGAGCAAGCATAAATGGCAAAATTGGAACCCTTACAGCATCACTTAAAACTGCCTAGCACAAAAATCATGTTCACGTTCAGACACGTCATTTTAACTCAGACAACTATGAAAAAAGAAATTGTTTCTAAGAACCAAGAATTGTTGTAAGATCTATTTGAAAACACTGAGTGCTAACATGGGCAAACAGGTCAATTCACAAGCAAGTGTATATGTCTCTTTTCTTTCACGATGCAAAGTGAAGAAGCTTTAAGGAAAACTGATTGATGTTCATCTGTTTAAAACACAGGAGCGGAAATACTAATAAAAACTTTGACAAACTATTAAGTGGGATAGATGACTGCACCAATCTATAATCTGCAATAAATGCTTATTAATAATATTTGTTGATAATAGATATACAGTAAATAATGTAGCAGATCACAGCATTTTCATTAAGGTTTATGAAGATCAATTGTCTTGGAAAGCTAATGAAGTTCCAGCACAAGAAGATTGCTGATCAAAAGCAGGAACAGAGGATGGTGAAGTATTTACTCCCTCCTCTTGCCCATACAAAGCACTGGCCTGTGCTTTGCCCCCAGGCAAAGCTTTTTTAAGTTTTGGTCAGGAATTTGAGCAATCTTGCCTTTAGGACAAGCTCAAGTCCTTTCCAGACAAAAGCCAAATCGGTCTTGGGGCTGGAGCGTGGTGCTCACACAACAGACTATCACCTGTTGCTGTGTGTGTGCTACAAGAGCAGCTATACCTAGATGCCACACAATCACAGCACATGAGACGTGGTAGCAGTGATGTTGACACCTGTGACTCTTAACATGGGATAAAAATTTATGCTGCTGTGCATTCCTTACAACAGTTTTTCAAGCTAGCTGGGCTAAGCTTACACTGGCATGCTATCAAATGTTTCAGCCTTCACCTTCCCACTCAACATGGATGGACCTCTTAGAGAGTCCCTCCACACTCCAACCTGGCATACCAGCTTCCCCTTCCACAGCCTGATACACACTTCCACTTCTGTCGCTGTTCCTCAACCTCATTTACTCATTCTTCCCTTTTGGCCATTCTGAGGTTCCCTCCCTGGATTATAATGCTACGGGACAGCATTTATTAGTGTGGCACTTTTATATTACAAACATCAAGGTGCACGTAAGGCTGGGAGTGATTAACATTTAATAGCTGCCCGAGACAATTATGAGGCAGCTCTGTGCAGCTTATCCAATGCAGCTCAATGCTCAGTGTCACTGACAGAACTTCTGTCAGCAGAAGCATCCCTGTCAGCCTGACAGCAGGCTAAGATCCCCCAGGCATACCGAGGGAGCAAGAGAGGGCAAATTCCTCCTTCAATTAGTGCCAATCACAACCTGAAGCATACTGTCCATTACAGACTGTGAGATGGCTTCTCACATTCAAGTTTTAACATGCATATTCTGGCACTACCTGTATAAAACTTGAAAGGACTAAGGGATTATTTGGCTTTCTGCATTACTAGAATTGAAATAACTGACAGCTCATGCTTATGCAACAGATTTCACTCAGTTCACCACTGAAGTTTCAAGCACTTCAACAATTTCTCAAAGTCTGAGTGACTTGCTTCATGGCTACAGAGAGATCCTGATGTTAAATGTTTGCTTCTAAATTCCCCTTACAGAGGACAAAGGGTTTTTTTAAAGGTAAATCCAACATGAGTAGTTCTGTATCTCATATGAGGGACTTTTGCTCAGTAAGCAAAACTTGCTAATATTTCAAGCAGTTCAGAAATTGAAACATCTAGGCAGAAAGCACAATGTTTATTATTCCAATCAAGAAAACCAGCACTGCAAATACGGAGTTTTTATGAAGCTTAATTCATGGAAAGGAACAGAAAAAATGTGCCCTTTCCATTAAGTTTAAATTTATGTAATAATTGCTGGCAAACAACACTTTTTTCCAAATGTCCATTGCAAAGAATGTACTGTATTTTCACAAAACTCTTCCCTATCAGTTAGCAAAAATAGAGGTTACTACTAAGTGAAAGATGATAAA
Organism: Psittacus erithacus; assembly: GCA_009867235.2. Taxonomy (NCBI): domain Eukaryota; kingdom Metazoa; phylum Chordata; class Aves; order Psittaciformes; family Psittacidae; genus Psittacus; species Psittacus erithacus. Next base: position 28,598 of record WYDI02006413.1, on the reverse strand, counting down.
GGTCTTTTCTGTGTTCAGAAAAAGATAAACAGGAAACAAGGCAGACTGAACAGCTGTCTCATTTACTTAATGAATATATGGATCTCAAAATAATTTATCACTTTAGTAACCCTCATGCTCTAGTCATCCTCCAAAACTTTGCAGTGTTCTCACCTGTCCATATTTATGGCGGGTTGATGTGAGACTATCACATGTGTGCAGGCGACTGGTTTCCCGTTGTGGGGAGATGTCATTACATGCTGAAGCTGAGGACCTCCTGCAGGTTCCAAGGGAGATGCAGGACTTGCAATGACTAGAGAAAGAACACCATCATTTACCTGCGGATTAGGCTAAAACACTTCCTACAGAAGACGGCACAGTCACGGCAAGCTACGGATTAAAAATAAGAGTTCTTGTGCCTCTCCCACCCCGTCTCCTTTGTCAAGTTTTTTGGCATACATGCCCTCTTTCAGGTTCTAAGTAAATGCCACAGCTTTTAAAGCTGTAGCTTAACAGACAAGAATAAACATTTTACAACAATACACACAACTCCAACACATAAGCCAGTGGTCAAAACAGATTGATATCTGACGGTATATTATGCCGGCACTTTTCAAGCAGCAACACAAAATAGAACACTGGGACATCACCAGTTCCGTAACTCTGGTATTTCTTGGTTCCCGTGTTGATCTCTGACTGTAGCCCAAAAGGAAATCAAGAGGAAATAAAATCTCCATGGAAAGGATACTCCTTTCAACAAGTACCAAATCAGTACTATAAAATGTAGAGAGTAACATAAAATTAGACCATCCTTGTGCCTCATAGAGACACCACTGACAGATGTTACTGGCCTGCCTCAGGATGTTCTTCTGAAGTACAACTACAGCCTTCTGCATTATATATAACTGTGTACAGCCACACTAATTCACATGCAAGTCAGTGAAAGGAAGTCACTGCACCTCATCCATACTAGCACCTGTTACAATAGTTGCAAGGACAATTTAATATCCATAGGCTTAGACACATTAAAGTTGGTTATCCAAAACCTCCTCTGGCAAGCCACTTCTTCAGCTGCTCTGTTTTGCTATGTTTTAAAATCTTGGGCTGAAATCTTTTATACCAAATGTTTTAGTCTGATCTTTGGCAAGTTTTTGTAAGGAGAATATTAGAAATACAGGGTTTGGTGCTCCTACAGTGCAATAAGAAGAAAATACATTGGAATTCAAGCTAAAAAAAACCAAACAAACAAGAAGAAGATAAACTTGCTCTGCTTTGGAAACGCAGCGCTACCTCCTATTTTGAAGCAGAGGCCAAACAAATGAGAAAAAGGGGATGGGTTTTGTTTCATTGTGCAATTCAGCCCTTCTCATAAAGGCCTCTTCAGGTTTTGCCAAACAGTAGGACTAAACCCATGCTTTTTGGAAAAAAAAAATACCATTTTTGTATGGTCAGAAGTCTGTTAATGCATAGTGTGGAAAGTTAATTGGCAGAAATATCTCTGTTAATTCCTACCTTCAACTCAATAGGGTATCTAGATAAAGCAAAGCCAAACAGTAGAGCAGCCCTGAGGGTGAGAATAGTTTTCTCTTTATTCAGCCATTCAGGGATTCCAGCCTTCCCTCAGGCCTGGGGAAATGGAGGTCCAAACTCTCCTATGCCTTAGGAAACTGATTACTTGTCTTCTACTTCTGGAGGGAAAGCATTAGCCACAGGCTATAGAGCCATGTATAGCTTCAAGGAAGACTTAAATGGGTTATAGCACCTTCTCTCCGTCAGTCCCCCATTCCTCCCAAGATAATATGTAAACAAATAACTTCCAAACACACATAATGAAATCTGTGTCAAAATGTTTCCTGGCAGTGCTAAATACAGTATTCACTTTAAACATCTAGAAAAAAGTGGTACATCGGCCAGTGCTGTTATTTGTCTTCCCTGTTACTCAACTCAAACACAAAGAAGAATAATGTCATTTAATATGTTATGCTACAATAGGATAAGCCATTTGATAGCTTGACTTCAGTATCTCAAGTAGTGCTAACTCACACTTGGTGATTGTTGAATATGAGCTATATTTTTTTTTTTTGCTCTATTGTAAATATTAAAGCCTTATAAAAAACTTTACCTAAAATGACCAGGGAAAAAAAAGATGGAACAGAAGGAAAGACTAAGAATGCAGGTGTGACAGAAACACTAAGCTTTTGTAGGAGCTGAATTTGGGGGAAGTGGAGGTTGGGAATAAACTAAGACCAAGTGAATAAGGTAGCAGGTATGGACAAAAGTCACAGGGAGATGTTTAGAATAATGAACAATTTGTTTTGATGACTGAAATGAAATAATCCTTTAAGAAAACTGAATAAGTCTGCAACAACTACATGTGTAGCACTATACATGTGTCCAACTATTCTGTGATCAAAACCAGAAGGTAATTTATTTCTTTTCACTTCATAAATAAACTTGGTAGGCAACTTACTCTTGTTAAACACCGATGTGACAAAGTTGTTAAAACAGCTGACTCATTTAGTAAAAGCTAACTACTCATACAGAAAGGCTAAATGATGTTTGCAAAGATTTCAGTTCTAGTCCTCTCAGTTTTCTTTTCTGCAATTACTGTGACAAGTTTCAGGAATGTATCTCAAATCATTATGCTTAGAGGCATTTATTCACCTGTTGTGCTCAGGGCACAGTTAAACACAATACCTGTTTCTCCAGTAATATTTGCCTTTGATATATGTCCATTTTGGTGGTCACTGGCTTTCTACAAAGGAAGCACAGTTTTGCGAATTAAAAATGGCACTGGGGAAAAGAAGTGAAACGTGTCCGACATTTACATATGTTGAGCAGCAGCACTGACCTTATCTACTGCTTCCACACGCCTGGTTCTCTTCATGATCTCCTCAAGCCTCTACAATGAAATGTAAAGGGGTAAAATTATGTACACTGTCATTAATTTAAAAAATCTCTCTCCCAAACCACAACTGCTTGTCATTTATCAGTTACATCTGTTTATTGCAAAAAAGATGAATTAATTATGTTGGTGATACTCCATTCCCATTCACATCAGACTACTCAGATAACGACTGCAGCTTTTCTAACAGCACATTTCTGTCATGGATAACTTTCTACAGCTGAGGTGGAAATAAACTGCTAAGGAAAAACAAATTACAGTTTCTCTGCATGTACTGAGTTACCTTCTTCCTTTCCAAGCGCTCTTGCTCTTCTCTTTGGAAATGCTCTTCACGTTCTAATCGAATTCGCTCTGCCTCTTCCCGTAGGCGAGCTTCCTCTTCCTTCTGAGTCGATGGGGAAAGAAAAAGTAGTAACAAATAATTCATTATCTAGGGACAGATTTACACTGATATCTGCTTAACTATGCATTTGTACAACCCCCTGAAAAGACACTTTTGGGGTTTAGAAGTCACCAACAATCTTTTCAGACTGAACTGATTAGTTTCCATATTTTGCATAGCATTAAGAGATGTATAAACAATGGACATCATATTTGGTTCTGTGCCTGTTCCAGGGCACGTGCATGAAATCACACCAAATAACAAATAAGGAATAAATTCCTAACCTTCAGAATCAAAACAGAAGCCAGGAAAGTATTAGACAGATTCATGTTTTGAGTGCTGGATGTTTTTGAGTGTTTTGAGTGCTGGATGTTTTTGAGAGTCAAACAAAAGCAGTAGAATGTTTTATTTGACCAACAGAGTCATAATTTAATGACACAAAGGACTAACAGTCACAGAAACATTAGCACAAGCTCTCTATTTCTGCTCTTCTGAATTAAATGCAAAACTTGTCTGGAATATACTGTTGTTCCCTAACAGTGGCATACGATGGAACTACTGCAATAGTTCATTTGTTATGCTGTAATATGCAGAAAACTTGGCCATACACTATTTCCGAGTGCTAAACCATGGATATAAGTCAGTTTAGCATGTCAAAGAAAGCAGCATACATCTGAAAAAGTGAACTGCAATTTCTAAGTTACAATCACTAACACAATTCTTTAAACATTTATTTTCAGAAGCATACATTTAATGATATGCCATAAGAAAAACATAATGTTTATAAGGCAGACTGAAGTGCTGAATTCTGGGGGGAGAGAAGGCACGCACAAAAAGTAAAGGCACATGCAAAAAAAGAATCCTATCCGGAATGCTTACTGCAGCCTTTCCTGAAGCTGGTAAACCAACATTATGCCCATCAAAAAAGAGAGCACTCAAAAAATTGTATTTTGATTTGTTTACTCTCATGTCTGTTGAGTAGCTGCTCTGATTTCAGGAGGACTCTGTGAGCCTTGATTAAAGCGATCAAAACCTATCCCTTCCCCAACACAAACAAAAACCAAAACAACAACAAAACCCTCAACAACACCAGAACAAAACCTCAACTTTCTACCATATGTTTTTGTCAAGACAAAATATCTTTACACTTTGAATGACTCTATGGAATGAACTCTGCCCCAAAACTATTCACTTTGTATATAGTATTTAAATTTTAGATAATGTTCTAATCTAGGCGCTGCATAAAAGGTGTTGCCTCATCCACTTCACTGCCAACCAGACTGGCAGGGAAGTTCCAAGAGGTAAGCATACTTGTTTCTGAATGCGCTCCATCTCTTCTTTCTCCTTCTGTTCTCTCTCTTCTGCCTGTTGGCGCAGCCGTTCTTCCTTTTCCCGTTCCTCTTCTGCATCCCTCCGTTTCTTTTCTGCTTCCTGTCTGCGAGCTTCTTCCTCTTCTCGGCGAGCTCTCTCTTCTGCTATCCTCTGTGACAGCTCCTCTTTCTTTTGCCTGCAATTGTGAAACAAGCATAAGAAAATTAAGTAAAAAAAGGAGGAAAAAACCCCAAACTACCAGATTCCTGACCCCAGACACCAGCACTGCAGAACAGCTGTACGAAGGTTGCACTGCTGTCTCATTCATAAGTTGTCTGCTCTGCTTCCAGAAGGGGCCAAAGTGGAACCTCTATGGAACATAAAAAACTTTGCAAGGCAATACCAATACTTCAGCACATGCTGAAGTACATCTATGACTCACAGAATCAGTATCATCAACTTTAATACATCTCACAAAGCACTTCATTCTTAGTTTTATTTCATCATATTTTGAAATAGTGTACATTTTTGGCACCCATCTTATCTTGCAGCAATTTTTAAATTTTAAAAAAGTTTTTTTAAAAAAGTATCTAATTCTTCTGATTTTTGAACATTGCCTCTTAACCTCACTTAATGCCCCCTCATCCTTGTGTTATGGGACTAAATAACCTTCCCCCTTACCTTTGATGCTACCCAAATTATTTATGACTTTGTAGCCTATCATATTCTCAGAAGTAGAGCACAGATGACTCTTGCCAGCTGAAGAATCCTCACCTGTTTAGTAGATTTTCATATAGGAGCTGTTCTATACTTGTGATCTTCCTTAATGTCTGTCAGCACTTATTTTCCTAGTTTTATTGATTTTACTATCTCAAAAAAGACAAACTTCAAAATTCAAGAGGTAGATTCACCTTAGATAGTTCAGAATGACATCTTCATTTTGTTCTCCTTTTCTCCTAACTTATAGGCATCTTATCTGTAACATTTGATTTATTTTGTTGACCATGACTCACCTGATACTTCCATATACTCAACTTCAAACAAGACTGCTTCCCTCAGAAATAATCAGATCAGAGATCACTACCACCTGAGTCCAACTGGGATTATTTACACATACACATTCCTTTATGCTCAGCAGTATTGCCATCCAGCTTCTATTTTGTATCTCAGCAATGTAAGATACGTCTGAAACTCTGCAAAACTGCTTTATCTCACCAAAGACGAGCAATATCTCATTGGCCACAGCTTCCTTCAAGTTCATTTATGAAGGTACTGCAAAAAGACTGAAAACTCCCTTCCCTGTGAAAGCTGATAGTTCTTTACCTTTGGTTTTCCATCTTTCAGTCTTAGTATTTACTCACCACATTACTCTTATGCAGCTTGTTTTCTTTAAAAGCCTTTTTGAGAGGGACCATGTTGTGAGTCTTTTGGAGAGCCAGGCTATTTAAACTGGCTCTGCCTTGTTCCTATGTTCAGCAATGTGTTAAAGAACACAAATAAATTCCAGATGCATGGTATCCCTCTAAAAAGGCACTCAACTTGTGTCACAGCCACAGCCATAAGTATACAGATGAGCTACTCATTTCCTAGTAGAAAATGAGACACAACATCTATTACCCTCCAAAACTGTTACAGGGTTGTCTTGATTTTAAATGAGAAAAAAAAAAGAGGTTTAAAAATACAGCTGTTGGACACCAAAATACCCCCCATGGTGGAGATCTTACAATTCAAATTAAGAGACATTGTGCCAATCGCAAAACTGGAAACAGCTGTGCAGAGTTCTCTAGCTGTAATAGACCAGTATAGCTTTGCTAATCTCTGAGGAAACAATGAATCACTACAGCAAGGATCTGCTTTCTCCTCCTGTGCTATTTTAAAGCACTATTTGGGATAAGCTTCAACCTTATACAGATCTGCTTAGCCATATATAATGCATCTATAAAAAAATCCCAACAGGAAAATTCATTTCCAGGGAGGAATTCATGCCTCCTGCACTTCAATTCTGTGCTTCATATATCACAGAATAACAACAGAATATACACAAGAAGCTGCTAGAAGGCTGCTAAGAACAGATCTTCTCCACTGCAGAGGTCTATAATCACCTTTCAAGCTCTTCTCTCTCTCTCCTCTCTTGCTCCTCCCGTTCCCGCTGTTCACGGGCAAGGCGTCTCTTCTCAGTCAGCAGCCTTGTTGCTTCTTCAGGGTCAGTTGTACCTGCAGAGGTCTTCGTGACGGCTGGGGGTGGAGAAAGAGCTGGTGGAGCAGGAGGGAAGGATGGGCTGGCTGCTGAAACAGATGGGAAGGAAAACTAGTTTGTACAGACACAATAAACAAGATGACACCCTCTTGAAAGGAACAGAAAATAGGTTCAAATACTTTGTAAGGTATTTCCAAGTTTATGTGGTTTTATAAATAATTCAGAGGTGGAAGACATTTCTAGGTGCTAGGGATTTATATTCCTTAAGGGAAGTTTGGTTTTATAGGACATGAGAAAGCTGCTGCAGTTGAGAGGTTAAGCCAACTTTTCTGTCAGAAGAATAAATGTTGATGGATGCTCATCGGGAGTTATGCTGACTCAGCAAGTCCCTACTGTCGCATGCCTTAGGTTTGCTCCAAACTATTTACAAAGCAGAAATGAAACACTGTGGTATCATATTTTCTTCTGTCTGGTAGTTTATATCTGAAGAGCACAGCCAGACATTTTGGCGGTAGGTCAGTCACTATGGAGATTTGGTGATCTCAAGTATCAGCTGTCTAAAGCGATCTGCAATAAGGGTAGGACATAAGCTATCATCAATTCTGCAATTACCAACCTGAGGCAACTTGTCGGACCAGAACACAGCTTCTTAACAAGCTTTTCCACTATTGGTGAACTATGGCTTATGTTCAGATCTCAACAGTGTCTTCAGATAAACTCTGTACCCAGGAGTAGCTTTGGCCATCTGGTAGAGATGGTTACAGGGTTTTCCTCAAGTAAAACACTAGTTCATGTTTCTGGAAGTTTGCCTGGCATTCCCTAGCACAGCTAGAGCATGCCCCAGCTACACTTTTTCTCTAGAGACCAACGATCATTACCAACCCACAAGCTAACTGAAGGAAGCATTCCCAGGGTAATCACATCTGGTAAGAGACATAGATAGGAAGACTTTGAACTGCCAATGGAATCAGATTCCAGTCCTGGGAAGACACATGTAAATAAGTCATCAGGAACAGCCAGGAGATTATTTAAATCTCCATTTCTAATCAACCTTTGGCATGTTACAGTGTTTTCCTCGCCTCACTGAACTTCCAAGAGGGGTTTTATCCCCAGTTTCTCGCTCCTACACCTTGTCATGTATACAAACACCAATTCAACTGTTTTCTCTGTGCTGAATGCTCACACCTGCTGACCTCACTACTCTCTTCTTCTGCCAACTAAAAATTATGCAGGTCTTTCTATAACTGCTTCAGGGCTGTCACCTTGAATTCAAATGATGCATGTACACCAGTAACCTAAAGAGTTAGAGCTGTTCTCTAGCCCTGAGGTGAGCTGGCACAGTTTAGCCTCAGCCAGAGCACTACTCTCTCACATGAACAAAACAGGTATTCAGTCCACCCCTAGGGAACAGTTCAGGCCTGGGCTAACCTCCAAGATGTAGCTAGGAACTCAGAAAATTCTGGCATGGTCAAATATAAAAAGGTAGGTAATCTGATCACTTTAAAACTTGGGACCCCTTTAGAGCTATGAGTGGAGCTACTAAGAGTAGCCCTGGGGACAGAAGGTAAGAAAATGTGGGGCTTTAATTACAGCCTCAATCAGAAACATACCAGACAGCCTTTGTAATAGTTAAGTAATGTAAATGACAGAGCTCCTGCACCTCGGTCCTTTGTAATTTGCTAACATGGACCAAGGCAGGGCTGTCTCTTCTCAAGGGAGCACAGCTTTGTGCTGCTTAGGGCTCACTTCTTGCCTCAGACGCTGAAGCTGGCAGCGTAACAAGTAGCCCATTTAATGCACCCCTGCCCTGCTTTCAAGAAAAGATGACAACAGCTTGCACAGGCACACCCAAAATACCTTTAAAACTTCACTGTCATTAGTAAAATCATGTGATATTTGCCTGCAAAAGTCTGAATAGCTCCGTCAGTGATCAAAGCCTGCTGACCTTCAGGCTTCCATGACTATACAGCTAGCAGATAGCTGAGCTAGGCAGGCTAAAGACCAGTGCAGGTAATTGGCAGAAATCACCTATGTTCACCTGCAGCACAGACCACGGAGTATCAGCAGTGTCTGTCCAGCCCCAGATGCTGCACTTGCCCCTCTCTAGATTGTTACATTGAACCAGTAGCTATGTTTTGGCAGTTTGGGCCTCCATCCGCAGTACAAAGCCTGTCCCCTTTAACCTCACAAGTAAAAGGCTTAGCCTGAGGTCTCAATCTTTGGTCCCAAGCATCACTTCCTCCAGCTTCGGCAAAAGGCATCCAATATGAAGTGCTGCTCACCATTTTTACTACAGTGTCCTTCTCTTTTGGCCCTCTTCTCTACTTGGTTTTTTTTTTGGTTTTTTTGCTGTGGATACAAACTACTTCATTTTTGATTATACTTATCACACATAATCTATTTCCATACTAAGTGATCTTGTCAGAAACTCAAATATTGACTGACTGCAAAAAAGTCAAGCCTCTCTTCCTCCTGAGCTAAACTGTCAAACAAGCATGACTGTGTTTTTCTGGTCTGCACTTCATAGTTCCTTGGGGACCCACAACTTGTAGACATTTGCAGTTATCTCATTGGTATCCCAGAAATGCTTTTCAAAAAGGAGCTTTCTCCTTAGAAAGAAACAGGCCAAAAGTTATCAGCAGAGCAGTGACACCCCATGCTAATACAGCAATTATATCTTCTTTACATACTATGCCCATGACTAACAGATGCATCAATTCATTATTGTAAATCTCTTAGCTTCATATGGGATTGCACCTTACGTGGTAGGACTTGGGTATCAGACTGGAACTACTGTAACAGAACTTGTTAGAACAAAAAAAAAAAATACAATTGCATCAGGTCTTCTTGCAGAAGAACAACCCCCAACTACAAATTATGCAGTTAAATGCAAAATTATTAATGCTTGAAACTGTTTTCTTAAGGACAATAACAGGGGAATCTATGAATTTTAAATTCAGAATCTAAAGTAACCCATCCTGGGAATCCCAGTGGTCACAATGGTCATTCTATCCCATCTGCAAGACAGGCAGTTTATGTTGTATTTACAATCGGTTAAGATGTGTGCTAGAACAAACCTACACTTTTCATTTTCGTATTTACCTTTTGCCCTTCCTACGCTTTAGAAGTATTCTTTTATTTTATGTGGTCCTTTCCTGCCTTGCTGCTTTCCAGAGGTGGTGTGGGATTCCATTGTTTGCCTGCTCTTTAACAACTCATTTTCCCTGAAAAATTCTGCTTGTTCTTCTCTACTCTTCCTCTTGGTACCCCTCTTCTGCATTCGATTTTATCCTGCTAATCTGTCCCATGGTGTGGTACTCTTGAAATATTACAGGTAAGATGGTGGTGTTATCAGTACAACCTGTCTAGCACAGGTGGACATTTTCACTGCTCACACTGTTATGTAATGGCTTCTTGCGTTCAGATCACTATTATTCCACTTCAGTGGTTTGGAAAGAAGTAGTGTATGATGTGAGGGACAAAATCCCGGTCCAAAAAGGCAGAGAAGAGGGCTGTGAAGTCATACTGCGCATGTTGTTTTGACTTTTACAAACAGAAGAGCTTCAACCTATTTACAGATTTCTCAATGAACATACATCTGTAGGAATATTCTGAAGAATTTAAATTAATTTTTGATAGAAAACTACTGAAAGCTACATTGTTTCAGAGAAAGGAAGGGAAGAACATAATAGACTCTAGATGTTCTTTAACCTAAAGGAGGATCTATTCTTACCTTGAGGGAACTCTGCCTGGACAGCAAGTTCTTTTCGACTTGCAGCTTCTCCAGTACCTGCTGAAGCTCCTTTACTCTCTTCTGTCCTCTCCTCATTGGCCTTTTCAGGCTCCTTTTCTGATCTTTTCTTCTCGCTCTCTGGTTTGACCTCTTTTTTGACTGGCCGAATGTTGCCAGGAGAAGGAGGACGTGCCTGAGCAGAGGAAACTTTGGAGGAACCAGGTGGGGAATTTATCTGCTTGGGTGTGCCAGGCAAAAAAGGCAAAGACTTTGATGCATGCCTGTGTAACCAAAGAGCAACAATTACTATCATGCATGCTCTGCTGGACACCACCTACACTCCCTTCTACAACTACAATGGCTAGAAATAGAACAGCATCTCTATTTCTTTGCTATCAAGCAGAACTCCTGGAGAATTTCACTACTTTCATGCAAAATGCTTCTCTTTGCAACTCTCCATATGTGTGAGCACCAAGCCCAGCCAAGAGGGAAGCCCACCAGTATCTTCCTCCTCCTTCCCTTTCCTCAGAGCAGTAGTAAACTTTTTGTAAAAGCAGAACTCTTTCCTTTGTTGCAGAGAGAAAACATCTACATCACCAAATAAGTTTGCACTATTTCACATTTAATTAATAGAACAATCAAAGCTGCCTATAGCTCGACCTCCAGCTAGGTGTGTACTTGGCTTACCAGACTGGAGAGGGAGCTGGTGATCTAGCTTTGGGGTTGGAAGAAAAATGACCGCCTTTAAAGCTGGCTGAGAAGCTGGACGACAAATGGTCTCTCTCTTTTTCTTTTTTGTCAGTCTATAGTTCAGCAAACAAAAAGACAAAAGTCAAGACAGAGTCCCTATGGCTAAAGAAAGCAAAGCAAGCTCAGTTAAAGATGAGGAGATGGGGGGCTGAGAAAAAGCAGCGCTGAGTCAGTAGTTTCTACAGCCTGTTTAACAAGTTAATTAATACAGACCCTGTAATCTGTCACCATCTTTAACAGTAAATATGCAATTGACAACAAGAATCCTTCTTAATCATGTTCTCTACTGTCCTAAGGCATAATAGCTAATTTGTAGAGGCTTATTTTCTAACAGGCAAAAGATTACCTTTTAAGGTTTGATCTTTGCTGATTGCCACAGAGTACCTTCTACTATTTCCCATAATCCCAGCATTTCACTTGAAGAAAGCGAAAAACACCCCCTCACACACCCCCAGGCTCACACTTAGTCACAGTCCATATATAGCACAAGGTTTTTGCTTTCATACTCCTATGTGAACACTACAGACTCAAAGCCCTTAAACACAGAATCATAGAATAGTTAGATGGTACAACATTTATCCTATTCTTTTTCTTCTTTGATGATTTCACACCACATACTTTTCTTGCCATTGATTCTTACACATTGTAGCAATTTCCTCATTTTCCTTCTTTATTTTCCATCTTAGGATTTTTATATATATACGTTTCTGTTCTGTATTAATAGAACTATTGGTTTAAAGTAATATATCAGAATTTAGGCACCTATATACTTGCTCTATTCTAACTATAGATGAAAAACTTGAAGATTTTGGAATAATGAGCTCAGACTCCAGGAGTCTGAAGGGTGAGAATACTGGAGAGGTCAGTGAGCTGTGAGTCAGCCAACATGATGCAGAGGGGCTGCTGGTCACCACCTTGGCTGGGCCTTAAGCACAGCCCCTGCAGCATGTGCACCAGACTGCTTTAGAGCCTCACTAGCTGAGAGCTCTGCCATGATCACCTCCTGAACTGAAAACCAGGTTATCAACTGGAAAAGAAGGACTGAAAAAAACTTCACGAGTGCATGCGTGCTTGATTTATATTCCTCAATCCAAGAGGGTTTTTTTGACCATCATGTTTACAATTAAAGTTGCCAAAACCATAGCTTAGCATTACCAATAGATGGTCTCAATCCTGAATTCATTATTCAAGCCAGCTCTTTGGCAGTACAATTTACCAGATATCTACTGAGTTATCAAAGCATATATAACAAGAACAAATGCATTAAAATGAACAAGAATTTTGGCTCACTAGCAATAACTCTCTATACTGGGTCTACTTTATTAGTCTCAAAAATAGAGCATCAGAATTTTATTCTTAACGTCAATAAAGTAAAAAACCGAATTTCTACAAAAGTTGCTAGAATAAAAGATTCTCCACACCATACAGGCTACTGAAAACAGCACTTAACTCAGTTCCTTTTTTATTAACATTTTTACAATGCATCCTCCACCAAAATGTACTAACCTTTCTTCTTTAAAAACAAAACAAAAAGACCCCACAAAACCAGGCAAAAAACCCTCACCACACAACACAAAACCCCCCAAAACTCAAACCACTTGCAAGCGAAAGAGTCAAGAGGTGTTAAAGTGATAGCTGTGGATACTGCAATGCACTATACGCATTGCATGTATACTATGAGATTTCTCTACAGATACATCTTTATGCTATGCCTTAACTTAAAACTTCAATACAATATCATCTAACTGGAAGATTAAGTACTGGCTATGATTCATGTGACTTTCATTAACATTGCTTCCATCAAGGATGTCAGTAGCAAAACTGCTCTTTACATTTTGCCCACCAGGCCAAACAAAACCACAAGCACTTCTATCATTTGCAGAGATGACTTCACTCTTCTCACACTCTAAACAAATTTAGGCCATAGGGTACAAGGGAAAATATAGCTGCTCAGGTTCAGCAAATGAACTGGACAGGACTGCAGCTTACTGGCTTGGAGCACAGTCAACATGTATTCAGTCTGTCCATATCACACTGTTCTGACTTTCCCTGCAAGCACAGATCAGTCACAGTACTGCTACCAAATCATTCAGAATGAACAGGTGATCTGTAGGAAGCCTTTCTTACAAACCAACCTCTTCCTTCTCAATGAGGGAAACTTTACTAGCCTATTCTCCTAAGAAAGTAAAGCTAAAATGATAGTGCTATATGTGCTTATATATGTCAGTGCATGCCTTCCCCCCTCTTTATCCCAGAGGCTCAGCTGAATTTGCTATCAGAAGATAGGAAATTCTACAGGCTTTGTAAAAACAGGTTGCTGGGAAAAACAGGTGGCACTGAGGGAAATGCTGCAACACCAGCTCAGGCCTTAAAAGGCAGCAAAGAATCCACCTGAGAAAAGGGCACACACACTGCAACTGCCTCTGTGCCTTATGAGAAGCTAAGGCATTCACTCTGTAAACACGGGTGTTTGGAAAACACAGGTGGTTTTCTACATGGATTCTTTGGTGCATAATCAGGCCACATCACCACACAACATACTATATTTCACTTAAAATCCAACCAACTATGAAACAAATTGGATGGAGTGGGGACAGCACAGAGGGAAGGATCAGACTTCATCAAGTATCTTTGCAACTATTCCTGTCCTAACAAGCAATGCAATCAGGGGGTCATGGCATGAGACGCTCACATACATCTGGCATGCTTACCCCTGCAAGATGCGTTGTTCTCCTACGTCCAACAGCATCAGTAGAGGCATAAAGTTTTGTCCGGTCTCCTGGATTCCTACAGTTCATGATGGCCTTGTAGGACAGAGGACTGATGGGGCTGCAAGATGCTGAACGGGGACAAATGGGGATAACTACGGTGTTGGTTGGTTTTGTTATTTATTAATTTTAATTACAGAGCAGCATTGGAGAATTGACAGAGGAAAGCCAGCAGGAACAGAAACAACCGAGAAAGACAGAAAAGAAAGAACGTATTAATACATAGAGGAATGACTAATTTTCAAGTCAGAACCATCATTTGATACACTAGCTTGGCCACACATATAGTAATGACACAATTTCAATAGACACTCATACACTTTTCCATTTGGAAACTAAATATTTTAAATACATCAAGTAGTATGCCACACAGTAGTAGAAAGTAATGATGGTTTTCTGTTAAGTTTTTATACAACTGGTGAAAAAGCAGTGGACACAATGACTGGTCTGACTGGCTTAGTATATACATTGACATGAGTTTCAATTGCATTCGGAATAGAAAACAATCAAACTAAAATCAGAATGCCTATTAATTGATCTTGGAAGTGGAGGAAAGTAAAAGGAGACACACACAAAGATCAAAGCACATTAACAATACAAACCAGCTTCACCTAGGAAATCAATGAAACTGCTGTCTACAATTTTTTGCAAGTAATATGTTTTCTTTTTGAAGGCTTCTATTTGAAACTCACCCATTTAAGAACTTTTAATATTCCTTGATAACCCAGAATAACAGTTGACTCAAATACATTTTTGAAAGCAAACTATTTTACACATTACAAAAAGCAGGCTAACAACAACAAATCAACTTAGAAATTAATATTTGAGTAACCAGGACAGCAGTTTTCATTGGTTTGCACAAGGACAAAAGACTATTACTAAAAGATCTCCTGCCAATGGCAGATTATCAGATACACAGTGTTCCAATTATACATTCAAAGAGAATTGTAACAGTGCAAAATATATCATGGGGAACTTCTTGCAGCAAAGTAGTCTTGGACTTTCTCTTGATTTAACTGAAGAAAGAGACTAGGAAAAACTATGTTGTTACTGCTGAGATCTATTTGTCTGCTTCTGTTTGTCCTTCCTGGTCATTTAATGCAGTCTTAGCACTATAAGTATTCAGCATGTTACTGGAAGGAAAAGTAGAGCATCGGTATGCTATCTCCCCTATCCCCCTTTAAGTAAAAAAAAAAAAAAAAAAAATTAATAAAAAAAAAAAGGCAAGAGAATTACATCCTCAGTTTTCTTGGCAAGCACTCCCAAAATTTCTTGCCTGTAGATCCCTCTCTGAACACACTTGAAAGAATGCAGTTCCACATACAATTAACTCTTCTAGTTTTACAACGGTACAGCTGCTGCTACAGGAAGAGCTCACAGACTTAACAGTACTAACACTGCAAATTCTCCTGTACCAAGAGATTAACATCATGAATAAAGAGTGTCTCATGTAAGTGTAACAGCACCAGCACTCATGCTTGCCTTATCATTTATAGGAAGTTCTATTTAATGAGATACTATAAAATGGCTGACTTAAAAGAATAAATAAAAATCAAGAAACAAGAAAAGAGAGGCTTTTGTTTGTAGGGATTTTTTTTTTAGCTGAGTGTGTCTAAATCAGATAGGAGGCAGTGGCACAACGTATGTTTTAAAACACCTTATAATTTATGTGGTTCTTACATTCTGTGAATCAATTCTCTCGCTGCACCCTGATTATCTGAAGTTACCACTAAGGATGATATTGTAAGTATTAAAAGAGAAGCAGGTCATTTCTGTTTGTGATGTTGCCAAACAATGGTTTAGGAAGCACTCCCAGGGAATACTGTCCCAACAGGATTACATCTGCTCAGAGGAGCTTGTGGAGAGTTATTTAAAAAACACCTTGGTTTTGGAGGGTTATTGAAAAAAAAGAGCCAGACATACTCTTATGTTGGATGTCCCTAACAGCTCACTTAAAATTTAAGGGCATGAATCCATATTTAATTTGATTTTGATTTTTTTTGCATCATAATTTATCTTTACAGCCAAACAGCAGAGTAATTTTCTAGGGAACAATGACAGGCTGGGATGAGTGGAGTGCTTAGAGCACAGCTGTGAGCCATTACCACCACCTGACATTAATCTCCAGGAAGCATCCCGCATGAAGGGACTGCAGTTATTGCTCCTAGAGAATAATACCTGGAAAACAATGAGCAGATGGTTTATTCTTCCGGGTGGTACAGGTCCAGTAAGCATAGGGAAGGCATTTCAGGGAATTACCTCATACTGATAACTGACAAGTGAGTCACTCCTGCAATATTTGTAATATTCTACTCAGTTCAGAGCTTATGGCACAGAATCAACAATAGCAGTCAGAAAAGAAAATCTTCATGCTTGTTTCAGTAAAGTAACCACTTACAAAACTAAGACAATGCCTTCCCTAAAAAAAAAAGCTGAATTTCCAATATCCTGTTTGGTAAATGACATTAAGTATTTATTTTACCAGCTCTTGTTTGTGAGGAGTTAAAAGGAATTCTGTACTTGTCTATTCCACTACTTGCAGAATATCATCTATGTTTTTGCTCCTACAGCACTACTCCTTTGGAAATGTACTGCCGTCTCATTACTTAAAAGAGCTCTTAAGTGAAAGTGTCTTTAAAAGTAATCTTTCCAGATCTCTGTTCCTTCTTATGTTCTGTGTCTTTTAATTAGAATAAAATAAAAATCCTGTCCTATCAGACTGGAAAGACCTGCCTAGACTTAAGCATTCAGCATGTGCAGCAATATACTACTGTAATCATCAAGTTCCCAGTGCATAATCACAAAACATACCATGATAAAAGAGGCAGCTGTCACCTGCCTAAAATACATGATAAGCAAGTATGCCCTGGTTGTCTTTGGAATACCATTTTCCCTGGGCTTTAAGTTACCACCTAGCAATATTTTCACATTTCTGCATGTTAATTTTCACCTCAGTAATTATATCAAGAGACCTGTTCTGGGGCTGGCACAGAACTTTATAATTATATAACCTCACTAAACCTGCACATTTCAATTCACATGTATTAAATCCATGACAATCAGGGCTTATCCATCTTTCTACAAGTCTAACTTGCTCCATGTGGGAAGTGCCCTTATAGAGCGTGAAGCTATCCTTTGCAGCAAGCAGCTCACAGCCTTAGCAGCAGGTGTGCTGAATGAGCTCTTCATAGCATTGTGCTCATTTCCTTAGATAGCCACAGACAGCGTGACACTGCTGCCCTGTGTGTGTTGTATTCATTTATTGCATTAATGAAGAGGCAAAAGAAATTAAGAAAGAGATGGTGGGAGACAGGGAAAGAGGCATAGCAAACAACTGTACAAGCAAGCTTTCATGCTGTCACGCAATGTAATCATGGACATTCAAGCTCATTCTGGGATGCTACCATACATTCATAATTAGATAAATAACCACAACCTCCCACAGGTAATGTGGAAAAATAAGTGTCTGTGACACGAAGCCTCTGTTCCTGTGGGTTTACCTGCATCTCCACACAGTGCAGCGGTGCTTTTACTTCGGGCCAGGAACGAGTGAGTGGGCGTCAGGAGCCTGTTAACAATGCTGCTCTCCCATGGACTGAGCTGTAGGCGGCGAGCTAAACATGCACCATACAAGCAACATGTTAGATCAAACTTCACAGAGAAACACATGCTGTAGAAGTATTAGTATTAGCTCATCACTACTGCGTACCATGAAAACCTTGAACCTGTCCCGTGAGACCAAAAGCATACATTCATTCAGCACTTTGCATTCTATTCTCGACCCTGTTTGAGTAACAGAATTCTTACAGGAACATATATCTGAACATTTAGTTTGTGTTACTGCCTGTAGCATTATGGCAAATTGTTATCAAATTAATACTGATGTATTGCACACATGATACTCCCTATTGGGGATTATGGGACAACTTCTGTACTAGAAGAGCAGTTGCCACTCCTAAATATAGAATTTGACAGAGATGTTTATGTTCCAAACTCCTTCTACATATAAATAGTTATAAAAAAGCCCAATCACTAAAACACCTTCCAAAGTCTGCCAGCTGAGCTAGAAAAAAGAAGGATGCTTAATACTATACAGAGAATAGTGTCAAAGAAAGAGGTTTTATCAAAACAACACAAAAGGATACAATGTCTCAACTGCAGATATCAAGCTCAGCAGCCACAGTTCTCAGTAATACGCTAAGTCACAGAATAGAGTAAGTACATTCCATCATTAATTCTCTGACAAAAAAAAACCCTGCTAATGTCAATGTTCAATTTAGAACAGTAGCAAAAGTCACCTTTCTGCATTGTCAGTCTGCTTTGAAAACACACTACATACTGACCCGGCTGCAATCACTCCCCTGCCTTGCTTTTCCCCAACATTGCTTAATGCAAATTTAGCTTGCTGATATATTGCTTTTACATTTAAAATTTCTTTACTGTTTTAAAAAATACTATTGAAACATGGATTACAGTGAAGTAAAAACCAAAAGAGCCCGATAAGTTATTTTTTATATTGAAGCTGGTGTTTCTTTGATACTTTGATGCAACAAATAGTATTATAATAAGCAGCACAAAAAAACCCCCGTTCAACTCGTTCCCATACTAGTTCATTATAATAAGTCTACATCACAGCAATAACCTTAATGTTGCAAGGGAAATCAGGTGCTCTTATGTCTCAGCATT
This sequence comes from Psittacus erithacus, assembly GCA_009867235.2. NCBI lineage: Eukaryota > Metazoa > Chordata > Aves > Psittaciformes > Psittacidae > Psittacus > Psittacus erithacus. Next base: position 9,887 of record WYDI02006413.1, on the reverse strand, counting down.
CATTGGCCTTAGTTTGGTGTTTACAGTCACAAAAAAACCTGCAGCTTGAATTTATGAGCCTCTAACACATTCGTTGAGGCTGGCTGTAATAAACTTGAGATAAATTTGCATTTTCAAAGGTAGAGATCCATCACTTTTAACAGCTATAAACTCTGAACCTGTCTTTAATCTACTCTGTGCTGAGCCCCCATGAAAAGAGGGGCCAATCTCAATCTCATCCTATGAAAATCTAATTGCCTAATCTGCCCTCAGTGCTGTTTTTCACTTCTCAAATTGCTCCCCTAAATTCTGCTAACTCAATAAGAGGAATTACTATAGAAATATAGGACTCTCAAACACAGCAGGCTCTCTGGATAAGTGTCCTTACACTGCTGCCAGAGCTCTTTGTAATTAATAGTTCCATTCTGCATTGGTAGAGATTCTACAGACACACAAAATAGCCTACAGATACCTCTATTACAGCTCACACATTATCATAAAGCTTGTAATTTAACCATGAAGGGGAAAAATAAAACGGAAAAATCACAGAACTACCATTAAACTAATGCAATAATGGCAAAATCTTTGCTCGCTTTATTCTCCAGGCACCATGCTCAGTATGATCACTGTTTAAAACTACTGTTAAAAGACAACAGATTCTTTTATGTGGTCTCAGGCTTTACTAGGTGAGGCTCACAAGCATGAATGAGTATGGAGAAACTCTTCAATCATAGTTTAACACAAAGATCATACAACTGCAGAAAGCAATCCCTGAAATTTTAGGCCAATAAATCAGTACCATGTATACAATCAGTTTCATGGAGTTCATCTGTACAGCTGCAAATTGCTGATAAGTAAATGTCACAATGCAATATGGCCCTGTGGGTCAGCACACACCCTATAGAAGGCCTCAGAGATGAAGTAGTTTCACCAGGACATGGCTAAGAGATTGATGAGTTAGAACACTAAATTGTCATGTCTCACCTATCCTATTTGGTTTTGAGGTGAGTATGGTTTAAATCTCTTGCCTTTGTCCCCAACACAGAGGAGATTATACCCATATTACCTACTGGAAGCAATTGTGTGCCCACAGCATCCAACTATCAGCACTGAGGCAGTGTTTGGGAGTGAGCTACCTGATACGTACCAAACAATAAGCTAAGAGACCAAGAAAAACTCTCTTCTCCGCATAAGCAATGGGCCTGATTCAGAGGTTCCAAAATACTTTTAGCCATCTCCCTAGATGCCCCAAATTGGTTTAGATCAGAGTTCATTTAAATGAACTCCAGATGGTCCTTAAAAGTATCATATTTGACATTTTAAACATATTCCCAGTCATTAGCATCACCATTAGCCTAGGACAGACAAACTTTTGCCCACTGGTTTACAAGTACAAGAGTAATAACACCTAAATGCATTGAACAACTTAACTTTAGTGTCCAATTCGCACTGAAGCAAATGGAATACAACCCAAAGAGCATCCAAAACAATAAGGTCAACTTTAAGGCAATGAAGTCAGTTGATGGCTTTTTTCTTGATTTCTTTGTTTTTAATACCTTGGGGGTGGGAGGGTGGAGGCAGTGTTCTCAAGATTCAGTTCTTCAGACTATCTGACAGACAAAGGGAAACAATATTTCTTGTTCTCATGCTGTGTTAGGCTATCACTCTTAGCGCTGCTTGCTCCTTGTTTCCATGCAGGAAGCCCATTCATTATAGGGTTGCCGGTGCAAGCAAGTATCCCTGGCTACAGCTACAAGCAGATTAGTTTAAACAGATTAAATATCTTTATAGCTTAATTTGTAACCGAAAAACACACAAAGTCCCAGGGAGCTGGCAACAGTGAATTGATTACAATCATCTGTATTTGTCTTCAGGATATACAAACTGAACACTAAAATTATCTCAGCAGCAGCACAATAAACTGCAAGTAAGCAAACAGCAGCATCTGATTAATCCTGGAAACAGACGGAGGACAGGGATTGAACAGGCCTCCTGATACGCACCACAAAGGGGAGACCAGTGATACCTGGTGTTTGCTCATACAGAGCCACAAACATGGTAAAGAGTAGATGGGCAAAACTACTCTATGCTTAGATTCTCTTTCAACAGAAAACAATTCCGGAGTCCCTGAATTTCTTCCATGAAGGTGGCAAACAACAGTGATGCAGTGGTTGAGACCTTCACCTTTTTGAAAGGAATAGCACCTTAGAGAAGAAGAAGAACCCAACTGTGGTGCAAATTTTGCTTTTCAAAGATAAAAGTATGTAACTCATACCTCATCTAAAATATTATCCACTTGCTGAGCTTTCCTTAAAGAGCATAGTCACCAAAACATATTGGTCAACAACGTGAATACGTGTGTTCATGTTTTCTTACAGTTTCAACTACTCAGACCTGTACCACTAACATAAAAGCATGATGAGAAGCTGTCTGATTGTAAAATTCTGGTAAAGAGCTATAGAACAACACTGTATTTGAAAAGGAATTAACCCTTCTTTAGGCAATTAGTTAATGAAAACTTTTGTCTTTTGCTGGGAAGAAAAAAAAAAAATCCTGTCCTTCAAATCATAAAAAGGTGCTGATTAACAGAAGACATTCTTGACAACAGCTCTAAGCCACTTAGTGTAAGCTTATCATCCTCATCTCCAGCTCACTGTTTGCACATAGGAGCATGCATTACACTCAAAAGTGTGATTGAGTGCACTCTGGAAGGTGAAATGGGGAGCAGACAGAGCCTTCCTTTAAGCATTTGCCTTAAGATGTTGAGGACACTGGAGAGACCGCTGGCACTTCTCCAGATACATGCTCAACAAGATTTAGGCATGACTTCCCACAAGAAAGCAGGCACCTGCAGTGCTTGGATTTGCTTTCTGTCTTCGAGTCCTGAAAAACATAAAGGACTCCTTAAGAGTTCTGTGCTGTTCTAATAGAAATGCCGAGCAAAAAGTTTAAGTTTTTGACATATGGCCATCACTTCTTCTGTGTTCCTTCCCTTTCCCCACTGCTATCCTGCCTAGCATTCAGTCTCACTTCTCCTGAATTTGAATGGGCAGCAGAAACTATAACACAATGAGTTACAGTCCACAAGAGACAATATTTAATGTCTGCTGCTGTTCTTTCACCCTGTTAAGATCTTTCCTCAAAGAAGCATCCCCTGGCAAAGAACAGAAACCATATGCAAAAAAATACATACACCTGAAAAGCTAATAGAAACTGAAATTACTGGATTTCAATGTTTAGAGCAACAAATTATTGGAGTTTTGGAATAAATTATTTCCCAATGTAATGCTGTATTTTTTGCAAGTTACCAGAATCTTCAACTAGATTAGCCCACTCAGATTAACATGGCTCACCAAATCAACCAGATACACACACACAAAGTTATACATAAACATGACTCTTAGTTAAAGCACGCAAATAATGACGTATACCAATCAGTTTTGCAACACAACTAAAATTCCATTCTTGAAACTGCTTTTTAAAACATGTATTTATCTGGACTGAAATGGAACAGAACTTCTCGTTCTCTGTAGAGGACAAAAAATTCCTACCGAACACTTTTCTGTAAAGCTCTTTGCACACATTGTACAAGAGATTCTTTCACAAAACTCTTTTAAGCTCAGTCTTTCAATCTCATAAATCCGCAGAACAGAGGTAGCAATTCCAAATGCTTGATGTTTTATAATTTGTGCAGACTTATAAACAACAGAAACATACCCTGAAATAAAAAAATATTTGAAAAGTAATGACATAAAAAGTCAATAAACAGACCATATGAAAACCACACATGCCTCTTCACTAAAAATAATCAGAAATGGTAATAAAATAACTGCTTGAAAGCTTCATGCAACGTGTTCTTAGATATTCAAGAACTACTACCAAGGAACAAAGGAAAACAAAATCATGACAAAATGGCCTAATGCAAATAAAAGGTCACACATGATTACATGCACTATGGAGCGATGTATTCTTTCAATAGTTGTACCTCATTTACTAAAAACCTGACAGAAGCACTGCTTTCATCATTTGCTAAAGTAAGATTGTTTAGGTAAGTTCTTGTTTTAAAGAACAAGAAATATATATTACTTCTTATAAGAAAAAATGTTCAACCATTTACTTTTCACATTTAAAGTCTTTTTACTCCCACTTAGACGAAGTACAGAAAATTAGTTCAGAAGCCTGGTTTACGTGCAAAGTAATACATCAATATAGAACATTCTTTCTTGCTTTCCTTTTGTTTTGTTGGTTTGTTTTTTGTTTTGGTTTTTTTTTTTTGAAACTGTACCTCTGTCTGGAGAATTTAGTAATGTTGCAGATGAGGAGGAGAGCCGCTTGTTAATGACTGGATCAACATGTTTCGAAAGGTTCATTGTTGAAACAGACCGCCTGTTTGGATCTAAAACAAATGGAGATAATGCTAATTGACAGCCCACATGCAGTAGTGCAAGTTCCTAACTCACTAATGGGAGAAGAAAAACATGACTAGGTCATTCCTGCTCTACCACAAGTACTTTCAAAATAGAGTGGACTTCTCAGCAGACATTTTATAGGTGACTCAAAGACTGGGCACAAAACCATTTAAATTTCATGTCTAAAATATTCTGTTCATTGATTATCATTCAATCAGGTTTCAATCCAAGGACTTCATGCAGGATCTAAAGTAGATACTGCAGACAAGATGCAATTGTTTATCTATGACAAGTACAACAGCATTGTATTTATCTGTTCTGACCTAGTGGATTAAAGTATACCCACTGTGTACAAAAAAATTCCATAGTGTATAGAACCAGCAAACTGGGTTCTGGAAGGGGGATAAAACTCAGAAATGGGTTTTAAAAGCAGAAATCTATATGTTATAGTTAAGACAGGCCTCTGTAGGCTGGCAACAATATCCCACAGTGATCTACATGGCGTATGGAGAGTACTGCATGCAAGTCAGTACTGGAGATGGGATACTCAGGCTCCACATGTCATAGGTCTTTGTCAGAACAATATCTGTGGGAATAGGATGGATTTTGATCTGTTATATCTATTCTATAGCTGAGAAAACACATAGCATATCAGTGCAGCCAAGAAGTTTCTACATTCGGCATAAAGGATATATTGCACAAAGCAGCTTTCTGAAGAGAAAAACTGGCAACATGAAAAAAATCACCTCCTGTATTTTGGCAAGCCAACAATTCTCTTGTGTCAATGAACATTATTTAAATGAATGAAATTTAGCATGAGGATTTGTGTGTAAGTGCTGGCAATATGAATCCTATAAATGTAGAGCAGGGCAAATGCAATCCAATGCCTAGAAGATTGCTGTTTTTTTTGTTCTAAAAAAAAAAAAAAGAATGAAAATATCCAGGAGCAACACATCAGCCATGCAGCTGGTTGAATGTCTGTGTTCACGTGCAAAATAATTTTAAATCTTGTGTATATGTAGTATGCTAAAAGGGGTTTAGAATAGACCAAAATATTCAAACTGTGTCTCCTTGAATTCCAGAAGACAGAATATTATGCTTCACTTCAGTGAAAATTGTGCCAAATCTTTAGAGTCAGCCAGTAGTAACTCTCCATAGTACAAACAAATAATAATGAGAAAATCTGCTACTAACAACAGTTCTAATCTATCAGCATGATGTTAAGCATGCATTGCAACTACATGAGGGTGATTTAGTTACTGATGATCTTACTGCTTGAGAACTAGCTACGGGTAAAGGAATTAACAAACTACAGCAATTATGTACCAGGTTTTCTAGCACCACCCAGAGATCTGAAGTGGTGCTCCAGGCCTGCTAAATCGAGAAAGGTGAATGATGATTCAAAAAAATAACCTAGGGACAGAATGCAAGACAATGACTTTTCACAGCAAAGGAAAAAAAAATAAAAAACAAATAAGTCATACAGAGTTAAGCAAAAAATGTAACCTTCTGTGAGAAATAACTGTTTATTGAGCAGATGAATATGACAGATTTCAGAGCATTCTTTCCTCAACCTTTTTTGCCCTCTTTGATGAAAGGTTGGACACCTTGAAATGTATACATTAAAGTAGGAAGAGAGGAATTCTAAGTACCATTTTCTGGTGAAAGAAATAAAGGACAAATTCTCTTTATGGGTTCAAGTCATATTTAACAGGGCATACACACATTCATGATTTGCAGATTAAGTTAGAGAAGATAACTGGGGGAAAAAAGCATGTAGTTAGAATTCACTTAATTTACCCATCTTTAAGTTTTTATAGGGGACAAAAGGAATTTCTAACTCCCAGAATGTCTGTACAAAATACAGATAGCTTATTACAAAGAATAATTTTTCTTCCTTGTGTCTGCTTTAATCTTAGTATTTGCTTATTTCCACCAGACCTATTTCTGGAGCCATGATACTTAGCATTTGCACACAATAGCTCATATCACAAGACTGACACAGCACAAGCACACCCACACATACACAAACAACACCAAAGCAGCAGAAGCAAGAAGCTGTAGCAAGATAGAGTAAGAGAATGAGTCAACTCTTGAAACAAGCTTCAACTTTTGTTCACATTTCTCCATGTTACCTTTTTGCTACACAAGAATGCCAGAAATATGCCACTGCTAGCAATACAATGATCAAGAGCAAAGAATTTAAACCAGCAAACACCAGATCATCTTTCCTTTTAACAGAAGTGCGTAAATTCCAGTTAACTGGCAGGGCAGGGAAACTGGCTAGCAAACCAGGCTTCCCTCTTTACCTGTGTTATTAATGCGGTTCTGTAGTGCTCCTCCCCAGGACCACCTGTTTTGCTTTTGTTTTGGCTTCTGGCTTCTTTCAATTGTGCGACGTACAACAGCTTCATGTCGTTCCTTAAGTACAACAGGATAATACATTTGGATACTACTGGGTTGTTAATTTAATCTTCGCTTCTAACCCACTACCCTCAACATGGACAAAACCTCACAGGCATCTTGGACTTGAGTTCAAGCTTACGTGCTGCCTACTAAGACACACACTGGAACAGCATTAAGAAGCAATTAAGCTGTAAGTTAAAACATTAACCATAACTTTGGAAAGGTAAGATCTGGTTGAGACCTTCAGAACTGCAGAGAGAAAACAGTGGCCTTTTTATGGCGGTCACCACACAAACACACTCTAGAGCCAGCTCTTACTTTGTATCTCTCACCTACTAAATACTAGAACAGTGGCAGAGAGAGAAAACAAAAAAAAAACCAAAACACCCAAAACAAAACACAAGGATAAGCTGACTTATGTAGGATCACACTGCATGCAGTTCCCAGCTTAAGTGAGGCAAATCAGTCATGAGCATATTTTATTACACACTCACTTTCCTAAAGGTTTTGTTAGGGCAACTAATATTTAGCTACTTTTAGATTAAATGACTAAGAATTAACAGATAACCATACAAAACTGACAAAAAAATACATTTATCTGTATGAATTTGTGCAATGCCATATAATGTAACTCAGAGATGCTCACCTTAGCTTCATTCAATTCACAAAGAGCACTTCAAGAAGTAGTATCTGTGCAAATAAGGTTTAAAATCCTCTTGCATGCTCTTCTATACTGACCACGGCTTATGTTGTATTCTTTCCATCAGCTCTCAGAGAAAAAGTTTAATAGTACTGTATCTTGTGGTGAAAGAGTTTTCATGACATTCATTCTTACCTTATCTTCTTCTAATCTCTGTCTTCGCTTTTCCTCTACGGCAGCTCGCCTTCTCTCCTCCTTTAATCTTTGTTCTTCTAGCTTCTTTCTGCGTTCCTCTAAGTGTTTTTCATAATGTTGCCGGGCTCTCTCTTCTCTTTCTAACCAGACCGATTCTCTTGCAGCTGTGACAAAAATCAGAAATAAAAACATTAACATGCTATATATGATGAAGTCTTTAATATTATCTGAATAATGAAAAAGCTTTTGAACTAGTTTTCTTAACACAACATGGGTAATATCCCATTTCTCCTCATGTATTAAAACACCGTGTACCCTCCTCACACACTCATTTCATCTCAATTTACTTACTATGAATTACCACCAGAAATAGTTAAATTAGTTAAGCATATGATTTCTATCCAAAATAAAGGAATTTTTGTTAGTTTAAAATACCTAAATGCATAAGTCAGATGTATGTAAACACACTTCTGTTGTACAAACCACGATAATTCCCCATAATCTTTTACTGTAAAAAGGAAGCTAATAAACAGAACGATCAAACTAATTACCACCTTTACTGACCAATACAGACCTCTTATGATAGAATTGTCTGTCATGTCAATTCCAGCACCTGGATTGTTAGCTGAACTAACAGCTGGGAAATCATGCTTATTATTCATGAGGATGCAAAAGGAAGGAAACAGACATTCACAGCTTGAGGTTATGGGCCTGCATAGGTAAAATATTTTACTTCATAAAACCAAATCTGAACAGAACTTAATTAATAATATACTGTGAAAAACACAATTCTGTTAATCATTTTTCCCAATTCGACATTAGGTTTTTCTCTTCCTTTTCCTCAAATAATAATTCATTAGTGCTGAACTGCAGTAACAAATAACTGGTAAGTGCCATTCCTGGAGGGTATGGTATTACTCTTTCCTTCTGTACTTTCTGTATAATTAACTTCCTGTGAAGCTCTTCCTGCTAGTTTTCATCTTCACAGTTGTTTCCTATTTGAGTCTACTGTTATGTTTCAACTCTGATATAGAAATGTTTAGAGTTTGTTTCACTTTTGCAGACAGCATTGCACAAATATGTATAGACAAAGAGCTTGTAATGTTTTAACTTTTAAAGAAAACCAAACACCAAGAAACAGCGCACCCACTCTACTCTCTTTAATACATAATAGACTGAACACACTAAGTAACCCAAGCAATACAGTTCAAAACTGGTATTCGGTCATAGCATTCTGCAGAAGTTTTTGAAGATACATTCACGTTGAAAAAGCTAAGAGCACCTAAGGAGTTTAGCAGCACATATTTAATGAAAGTCCATTGAGCTGCAGCTCATGGTCTCTAATGCATGTTTATGGTCTCTAATGATTATATTGAGACAAGCCATTACTGTGACCCAAAAGACTTTCACAGATCCTGAGATCAGCTGGATCTTTTGTGTCTGGAATCTGCTTACAATGGCAACCCAGCACGAAAACGCGCTTTGGTTCTCCCCTGAAAATAAAGTGCTCTTGAAGGACACAAGAAATTTTGAAAAGCAAAGAATCAAACCACAGCAACTTTAACTGATGTGGACATTAATTTGCTTATAAAAGACAAGGAGATTGATCTTTCTGTGATTAATATAAATGGTTACACCTTCTTGGGGTGTTATTAGTGATAATTTCCATAGGCTTCAGATTGTCCTGTTGTTTAAAAAAGGTAATGAAAATAGTATATTTGAAGATTCATGACTAAATTCAGGAAAAGAGAAGCTGAAAACATTTAAATGTTTCAGTATGTTAGAGAGTTAACTTTCACATACACTCTCACTTCTGGGAAGAGTTAAACCTCTAGACGGAACACTAATACTGAACTTTCTGCTCCTCAAAGGAGAGATTATAAAATCATACATCTGTGATAAGGAAAGACAGCTCAATAACAGAAACACACATTAGTGATGGATTAACCAAGGCAAACGGAAGTGCTAACTGGAATAAATTATAACAAAAGAAATAGATCTGATTTCAAACAAATATAAAAGCTACCTCTCTCTATCACCTTTAAGTTACAGTTAGAGCCTTAACTCTGTGATACTTCTCTCCCTTGAAATAATATAAATTGTCTGACAAATACAAGAATCATTCAAAGAAAGCTTGGTCATGGTTCAAATAGCACCCAGATGCTGAAAGCTTAAATGGCATAGTGTTGTGGTTTAAGCTTAGTCGTAAATTAGACAGAGCATGTAGCCTGCTTGTTTTCCCCCCACAACCTGTCCTT